>VKOC01029942.1:0-11006 GCA_009364415.1 Spea multiplicata
CTTCAAATTGCCATCTTTTGCTGATGTTTTTGGTAGTAGCTTCATAAAGTAGTTCCATGGTTGTGAACAATATGTAGAAATACTATGTGCTCATGTAAAGGCTGCAAATGCGAGTACAGTCCTAGACTTATTTTATAATTTCACGCTTATGGAAACAGTAAGATTCTAAAGCATTTTTATTCATGAGAACTGTAGAAGATTACACCTAAAATGTCATTGCTAAACCTTTGGTGTATCTCAAAACTAGAAAATATAAATCCGAGGAATATAAAAATTAAACATTAGATGGAATATAATATGCAAGTGATAGGTGCTTTTCAGCTCTGAACTCAGTGATGTCTGTATCTCAGTTGTGACCGTTTGCCGTTAAAATGTAAATGTTCTTTTCTAATAATTTAAACAAAACTGGTCTCCACCAAAAATACAGTTTACAGTTTTATAGAAAGTAATGATACTTTTCTAGTTTCTAGTTTGTACTTGTACTAAGTATCTTATAGACACACTAGATGGCACCATACATTGAATTTGTGTCTTATGAAAAAAAATTTATGATTTGTAAAATCTATTAATTAACTGTCAAGCGTGCATCCTAAGTGTTTTTATTTATATTTACTATACAGTTATATCTGTAACCTGGAGGTATTCTCTAACGTCTGAGTTTTAGTACAAAGCAGTCCTATTTAACATGTGTTTTACAATTCCTACAAGTGGTTAAACACGATTTTGTTTCATGAAAAATACTTATTTGCAGTTATTTTCACAGAAATTATCTGTAACACTTACTCTCCCCTTCACTTAGTCTCTCTAAGGTTAGCCAGGCTTTGTGGCCCTGACTTTCCAAAGGTCCAGCAATCACTAAACCCTATAGGTTAGTATAAAAGGTAGGCATCCCATGTGTCCTAAGGAATGAAATGTCAGCCTTATGGTTCTCCTACTGTAATAATTTTTGGCAGGTGTTCACGTAAAATGTGTCCTGTAACAATAAATCTCCAAGTTACAGTTTGGCAACCTTGCACATGATTTTTCTTATAATTGCTAAATCATCTCATGAAACTATACTATTGCCACCTTTAATTAGCTTTTGACATCTCACAGGTTTATTTTTACTCTAAGAAGGAAAAGGAGTGTGACCGGGTCAAACCCAGAGAGTAATTATTATTATTATTAATAATAATAATACTGCATATAAATCAATTACATATATTTGAAGCACAATCCTTGCACAGATTGCAATGGGAAAATTGGGATAAAAATGAGCTATATTAAGCCATATTAACTAACTGATATAGCATGTATCATTGTTTTCCATGTCGTTTTTTCCATTGGAAACTTTTTGCAAAAATTACTATTCAATTATTAACCAAAGGATGCAGGCACATTTCAGGGGGGCATATACATAGCAAACTTACATAAATGCTATGTATTTAAACATAAAGATAATTAATTTAGTTGTGTTATGACCAATGCCCTTTCTAAAACACGCTTGTATAAAAGTATTAATTATTATGGACATTAACACTATCTCTACGAAGAGAGTGGACAAGAGCAAGAGAAAGTGAGACATAAATTCTTATAAATGGTTCCAAAAAGTCTGTCTTGAGACTGTATTGATTTTCTCTGTTCCCCTTGCTCCTTACTCATTTTATAAATTAGCTTTGCATGATATTAATGCAGAGTCAGGTTGTAAACTTTCATTTTGACATGTAATATTTATTTCTAGGATGAAATACACAGTCACTTGAAATATTTTAAATACATTAAACAAAGACAGTCTTTTGCTCAATTTACGAGAAACTTCATAAATCACAAAGGATTCTCATTTTTATGGGAAATTTGATCTTTACTAAGTATGTTAAACAAAGCAGTGATTCTGAAATTAGAATATCAAACGTGGGGGTTTTTGTGACAATAGGAACAAAATATGCTTTTCATATAAAATGTATCATATCTCTGTATTATTGTATTATATTTTAAAAATGTGGTTAACTTGTTTCTCATCTTATAACTGATTCTAGCAATAATATATATATATATATATATATATATATATATATATATATAATATATATACAGTATCTCACAAAAGTGAGTACACCCCTCACATTTTTGTAAATATTTTATTATATCTTTTCATGTGACAACACTGAAGAAATAACATAATGCTACAATGTAAAGTATTGAGTGTACAGCCTGTATAACAGTGTCAATTTGCTGTCCCCTCAAATATAACTCAACACACAACCATTAATGTCTAAACCTTGAAAACAAAAGTGAGCACACCCCTAAGTGGAAATGTCCAAATTGGGCCCAATTAGCCATTTCCCCTACCCGTTGTCAAGTGACTTGTTAATGTTACAAGGTGTCAGGTGTGAATGGGGAGCAGGTGTGTTAAATTTGGTGTTATCGCTCTCTCACACATTCTCATACTGGTCACTGAAAGTTTAACATGGCACCTCATGGCAAAGAACTCTCTGAGGATCTGAAAAAAAGAATTGTTGCTCTACATAAAGCTAATAATAATAAGAAGAAGCTATAAGAAGATTTCCAAGACCCTGAAACTGAGCTGCAGCACGTTGGGCAAGACCATACAGCGGTTTCACAGGACAGGTTCCACTCAGAACAGGCCTCGACCAAAGAAGTTGAGTGCACATGCTCAGCGTCATATCCAGAGGTTGTCATTGGGAAATAGACATATGATTGCTGCCAGCATTGAAGGGCACACTGCATCAAATTGGTCTGCATGGTTGTTATTTTGAGGGGACATCAAATTTACACTGTTATAAAGGCTGTACACTCACTACTATACATTGTAGCAGTGTCATTTCTTCGGTGTTGTCACATGAAAAGATATAATAAAATATTTACAAAAATGTGAGGGATATACTCGCTTTTGTGAGATACTGTATATACATTATGGCCATATTATGCTTAGGTCACCACAACCACTATGCCAAAGTAATTCAATATAATATAATAGGAAATACTGTTGCTTATATGGAGCTAAATCTCACAGGGGTTAAAAAGGTCTTCCTTTTTCACATACATAGAAACCCCCCTGCAATGTATAGGTTTCTCTGCGCACCATTTATGGAGTACCTGTGATGGAGAAGAGTGTTAATACACTCTGTTGAGTCTATGAATGCTAAATATTGTGTGTTTTATAAGGCTCTACAGTATGAAGGTTATGTTACTAGAAATTTACTGTGGTATAGCAGTAATGCAGATTCTCGTCACCTTTATAATCATATGCCATCAATATAATAATGAGAAGGAATGTATGAATAATTTCCTGGCAAGTGTCAATTGGGATTTGTTGGCTGTGTTAAAATGTGCCCTTAAACTAGCCCTAGTAGTAACTCAAATGTTAAATTGGCAAAACGTGTCATAATGTATGATTGTCAGCAGCTTAGCAGCTAACATTATGAAAGTAACCGTCTTTTAGTCCATCTTAGTTTTAGATTTTTAATAAAAAGATTTTGTGCTAATAGAGAATATCCTTGGCTCATGATTTTCCCTGGCCAATATACAGCGACATATCCTGGATAGGCAGGTCCAGGGGGACAGCGTTGCCAAACCAGGGGTTTCTGTATAAATCAACTTGTTATCAACTGTGTCTGGCTGGGTTATACAAAGGAGGTATCCTCTTCATATTGTACTATTGGTTGCATGATCACAAACCTAAACATCTACTCTATTTGTTAATTCTGTTAGAACAATATAGGCAACTAAGTAACAACTTTGCCAGTCAGCCTTTAAGTTCTTTTTAATATAAGAAATTATATTGTATTAACTGAGGAATATATTCCCTAATTGTATAGCCTTTACAAACTGCAGAAATAAACAGCAGAGAAGATGAAATCAAATTTAAGTATATTTTCCTTGACTTTTACACTCTTTCAGTTTAGCCTTCAGCTACACTTATCCTCATTCTTATTGCTACATACCGACTAATGGTAGTCTATTTTGCCTCCTGTTTCTGCGTGGGAAACCCATGCATGATTCTTTTTGAATAACATTGGTATAATGCAATTCTGCATTAAGAGTTCTCCCTGAATTTGACATTTCAGACCAGATTAGCTTTCTATAGCCTAAAGGAACACACAATATTACTTAAATGACAACAGTTAATGCAGTAGAAAACGAATAACCACAGTCATGAATTATCATAAACCATTATGTTAACATTAGTAAAAATGAAATAGCATAGATGTGCACAATATGATGACAATTTATTCACAATGCAATTAATGGTTGTCCTAGTGTATATATTCTAGAAGAATATCTATCTATCTATCTATCTATCATATATATATATAATATACGTATATATAAATATATATATATATATATATACTATTATATAACAGCAACAGTACAACTGATCCATTTACAATGATAACTAATTTAGACATGTTTAAGATTAGATAGGATTCGTCAAAAACACACAACACACACACATATATATTATATATATAATATACTAAATTTAAAGTCCAAAAGTAACAATTGCACTTCAAACCCCACTTTTCTGCCCGGTGCCAAGTAGCTGCAGCAGCAAATCATATAACATCCTATAATAGTTACCGGCACTCCAGGGACTTCTTCAAATAACTACACGAAAAACTCCAGTTTCTTAGTCAACGTTTCAGTCCATTTATTATAGACTTTCATCAGGATGTATATATAGCTGAAATGGGCTAAAGAGTTTGTTTTGTTTGATTTTTTGGGTTAGTCAGCAGTTCCGTTTTTACTGTTATCTTGGTGATTTTATTTACTGTTAAGTAATAATATTACAAGTATAGTATACTAATGTAACTATGGTCAATATTTCTCAAACTCACATTCATTTTCATTTTCTAGGGGGCATTTTTGAATATGTGGAATCTGGACCCTTTGGGGCAGAAGAACTAGCCTTCAGATTTGCCGTGAATACAATAAACAGGAATCGAACTTTGCTGCCAAACACAACGTTAACATATGACACTCAAAGAATAAATCTCTATGACAGCTTTGAAGCATCCAGAAAAGGTAAACTTTTGTGTAAAATACCTGCCTTCTATTTCATTGTAAGAAGTACCAATTTTGACACTATGTATTATTAGTTTTAACAAAACAATGAATTAATCTCAAAAATATACAAAATAAATTATCTGAAAAAAATGTAACTACTGACCGATACGAATATATGGAACTATTAACAGTCAAGCAATGAAAAGCCAGATCTGGAATAAAAGTATGTGGATGCCCAGTATTGTGAAATTCCACTGTAAGTACTATTTTTGTGAAGTGGAGGTGTCTAAGAGTAACAACAGCTCGGCCATGATCACTCACAGGGTATGGCTGTGGAGTGCTTAGGCAGATAGGGCATAAAAGTCACATGTCCTCTAGCATTACTCACTAAAGCGTTGCCTCTGTAAGCAAAGTACTGTGCATCAGGATCTTCATGAAACAGGAGTCCATGGCCGAGCAGCTTCACACAAGTTGAAGAGCATGATGCACAATACCAAGCATCGTCTGAAGTGGTATAAATCACACTGCCATTGGGCTCTGGAGCAGTGGAAACATGTTGTGATGAATTATGCTTCATCATCTAGTTCATATAGGTGTGATGGTCAGGTGCTCACATACGTTTAGTCATATAGTGTGTATTAGGGCTACAATACTTCACACACTATTTAAGTGTCACTGTGGGAACTAGAGCTTAGATCTACATATTCATATAACTAATTAGTATGATGGACTAATTGAATCTGTAATTTCTCTTGAACTGATCCAAAATTCCAAAATGAACTGAAGCACATTGATTGTTTAGGGTCATCTACAAAAGCTAATGGAGAAACCTTCTAAACAGATTCTAATATTTGATTAGATTTTTTTAGAAATATTCAATATTTTAGTTTATTTTGCAAGTTATAGGGCAATAAGTACAAGTAGATGTTTGCTATTTCTTAAACATTTTTAGGTAATCCGGTAATCTGTTTTTTTTTTCTGGCAATCTTGTTTACTTGTGCTATTTGGAACATCTTTAAAATCGGCCAATTCAACTTACTCCATCAGACTATATAGTTTTGAAAAGTAGACACTACAAAAAGACACTTCCATTCAAATGGGTGGAAATGTTTAACATTTGTACCCAGTTATTGAAAGGGACAGGTTACAAGAGAGCCTGCCTAAAAAACAAAATAGCTGGTACTGATGCAGAGTGCAGGTTTCCCACAACAATCTGGACAATAGGACTTGATGCCCATTGTTTTTGTGGGTTTTGTGGGTACTGCTTTTGTTTTGTGGGTTGCCCCAATTCTGCTTTGCCACATCAGCGTTTGGAGAACAGGTGCATCTTGATACAATATCCCTGAAATGACCTGGTGCTGAAAAGTATTGTATACTGCAACTTGCATCAGAAGTCCAACCTTCTTTACTAGACGTCTGTCCTCCTTATAATGAGGTAGGGCTGTAGGAGCTGATCTGACAGATAAACCTCACCAATAATCTTGTTATAGGCCCTGATGCACACTGACCCCAGCTCTACGATGAACAGAAACTCCTCTCATTGTGGATGGTGCTCAGAATGCACACCTGAAACTTTAATGCCAAGAGCTCCCCTTGGTGCAGAGCTGAGGTCCCCCAATCCTTGTAGCCTGGGTTTGTGTCAGATGTTTAGGGAAACCTATGTGGTACTTATACTTGTACGTATAGTACAGCGAGCTATTGTTAAAAAACAAAACAAAACACAGTAGCATAAACAAAGAGACGCTTGTATAGAAATTATCTACATATAAGTGGTAGACTGTGTTCATAAAGGGGATATTAGGTCCAATTGTTAGGTCCAACAATTTGGACACTGGTTCCCACATGTTCTGGGTAACCTGGAGAGTAAAGTTTTTCCTCGTATACCCGGAAGACCTGAGTATACCCAGTCTCGCTCTTGTATACCTGGAATCTTTGGAAAGAGTACACTGCTTTAATCCTAACCCGCCCTCATATTTCATCAAGGATTCATTAATACAGATATTTCTTCCAGGTGTAAAACCTTTGTAAACCTGCGAGCGAGGTGGGTGATCAGGAAGTGGATTTTATACAGCCTTTTTACAATCATATGTTAAGGCAACCCTATACCACTAACCTTTAGATACCAGGCAGATTGTGTGACAACAGCAAAAGCAAAGGTCCAGTAGCTGCCACTGTCTTAGTTTAATCCTTAATTTTAAAACAAGTAAAACTAATAATAATAATAGTAACCTATATATACTTTTCATCTTCTTTTCAGTTTTCTTCTAATGCAAAATGTAAAAAGGCATAGTATAATATTTCCAACGTTTTTATATTTTGTCTAATTGCATTTTTTAGAATTTTAATATGCAGTATAGGCGATATAAATGGTTTTTTTTTCTGCAACAGAAATACAATCAATATGTATCTGTCATGTTTTCATTTGCTTTGCTAAAGCTTAAATCGAACTCCACATGAACTTTTCATTTTTTAATTTTACCGTTGCCACAAGGTATGCATTAGTTAACCGAGGTAATGGGTCAAATGTGTACTGCATACTGTTTTGTTGCCTGAAGGATGACAAGGCATCATGTATTCCCAAGTACCTTTGTCAATATTTGAGAAATAGAAGTGAAATAGAAGGACATGATTCTACGATGCCTCAATGCACATTATATGTACCAAGCAGAGAAACTTAATTAGTCTAATATGTGTTAAACATATTATGGGACCATTCAGAAGGTAATTTTCATTGATCAAGAGACATGTGGACGTCATTACCTCAAACAAACATTGTTTCATAATTATTTTAACTTCCCATATACCAGTCCTCAGGTAGTATGATTGGAAAATCAAATAAATGTGTGTTTTCTAGATTGACCCAATACTGTGAAACAAGAGTTAAAGATTTTTTTTAACACAATAGAGCATTAAAAGCATAGTTTCCAGTTGAAACCTTCAACTATTTTTGAAAATATTTCTTAAATCGAGTAAAAGTTAGCCACAATGGTAAATTTTCGCAGTAACAATTTAGTGATGTGATAAAAATTTCATTCGCATAATAGGGAGCTCAATTGAGTGGTTGGATTATGTACGTTAGAGTTAGTTACCATAAGAATTGCATATAGGTCAAAACCCTACCAGACTGCCACACACTGATATAATGAGCTCCTTATTTTGGTTCTTAGTAAAAAACAAACAAACAAAAAAAAAACATTCTGTCTTACTACCTTAATGGTAATAGCAAACCCACCCATAGTGAAAGTATACATAAATATGTACAAACCAATACATTAATAATATAAGGCAAAGTTCTTTTTTTAAAAAAAATTCCTTTCTATTCTAACTTGTTTTTTTATGGGAATACCATTGGTGGGAACCTCAGTTATTTCACACACTTTCAAAGACTATCCATGGATAAGAAACCTAACATAATAAACTTTTAACCTTCCCATCTTGACTAGTAAGTTTTTCTGCATGACAGTTGGGGTTAGTGATATTTTTCCATTCCTGCATATTTTATGTACCATGCATGATACCTTTTCAGCTGGTATGTTGTAGTATTTGGAGTATTTTTAAAAAATGTGTCCATATTGTGTATATTTAAATCCACCTTAGAGAATTGACAGTTGTATATCTGAAAGAAAAAGGTTATTTTATAGACAAGTATTTACCTTGCTACTAAAATGTTTTTATACTATGATTTTGGCAAATTATTCTATTCATGATTATTTCTATTACAGTGGGAGGGGGCAGAGATCAGCATGTGGATAACGAATACCTATTATAGATATAAATACATTCCTGGAATTCAGTACTTTTGGCTCTCTCTTGTATCAGCAGTTGGGAATGTACACATTGGTATTGGCTAGTTGTGGTTGTTTATTCCTTTCTACACTGTTTTTTTTCTTTCCTTTTATATTTTCCATTACTTGCTGGTGCAGACCTATACTGGATTTTTAATCAGTAGAGATCAAATCTTAATGGATTTTTAAACACTCAACTGCTATTGGCTAATGGAAACAGGATAGTTTCTAAGAGAAATACAAAACATCTAGAAAACCAGATTAGCTGCTACATTGTTGAGTAGCTGTAAGATATGTAGTAGCTAGTCCGGAATCAACATGTGTAGTTGCATAAATTATCTTAATTAATCTTGAAGTTTATTGTCGCGACCATCAATAAACAAAGTAATTAGGCAACATTGTTTGTACTATTTTACATAACCACTTTATTGTTTAAACTATTTAACCTTGATTAATTGAACAATATGAAAAGTACACTTGTTAAAATTTAAATCAGTGGTGCTTAATCTTTCCCCATGCAACAATGCAAGTGTAAAGAAAAACAATTTTAATTCTAATGTTATCATTACGGAAGAAAGAAAGTATTTGAACATGCAATCTTAGCGCTTGTGCTTGTTGGGAGTGCAAATAAAGACTAACACACTATTCTGAACAGATAAGCTGTAAAAAGACAGTTGCCAAGTAAGCAATAATATAAGATTTATATTGATGTCTTAACCATCCACTCAAAGATAATCAAAGAAGTCCTTTATACCTCGAGACATCTTACTATACAATGTGCATGATTTAATTGACACCCCAGAACTCGCTTATTTAATACAGTATTGCATTAGTCATATATTAACTCACATATGTTATTTATTTCAATTTGTTTCTATGTTTCCATACACTTGGAAAATGTTTTACATTGAATCTACATCTCCAAAATGGTAATATTTTTTGTATTTATCATTTCAGCTTGTGAACAGTTATCCTTGGGTGTTGCAGCTATATTTGGACCTTCTCACAGTTCCTCTGCAAACGCCGTGCAATCCATTTGCAATGCACTTGGCGTTCCACACATTCAGACACGTTGGAAACATCAAGTCTCAGATAATAGGGATTCCTTCTATGTAAGCTTGTACCCAGACTTCTCATCACTTAGTCGAGCAATCCTTGATTTGGTACAGTTCTTCAAATGGAAAACTGTTACGATTGCCTACGATGACAGTACAGGTAAGGATGGTTTCATAAAGACATTCATTGAGTAAATCCTGGATGATAAATTAATACGTTCAATTAGATTTAACAAATCTGTGTTAATTTTCTTGTATACTCGTTTACTTTGGGGATTTAAAACAGTCAGAAGTTATTGATTTAGTTAGATCACTCTTTTGACCTTCTGGCTAAAGTAAACAATGTAGCATTTTCCCTCTCTGACCTTCCTAAATGTTAATTTAACCTATTGCCTGCCATTGGGGACCCAAACACTACTCTTTTTTTAAAACACTCTCTCTTTTATTAAAAAGTATTTAGGTAAACAAGTTTTTGTTATATTAACTTGAAGACTTGATTGAATAGAACTTTTTTGCACAGTCATAACTACTACAGCGTGTTAATTGGTTTTATTAATAATCCAACTGGATGGAAAAACATTGTTATTGAATATGATTAAATAAAAAAATGGTGTCAAACTGTCTGCACCTAGCAATATGGTTATTTAAATGTTTACAGTATTAATCTTTATAAAAGCTTTTAGTCTGCATTGTAAATCTCCATGTTAATGCATCAAGCTTGTGCACCGTGCAGTGCTTTCTGCATTAACATTGATTAGGTTATCCAGGTACTTTAAATTATTAGCAAAAAATCCACCATAAATCTGGATATTTTTGTAAAATATTTTGTGGCATGTTATGTTTTTTTTGCTTTTGTTTTTTTTTTTTTAACTTTAGTGGTGTGATTCATTTATGAACTAGAATGTCTGCCCACTGATGTTGCCACTTACATGTGCAAAGGGGAAATATATCGACCTTAGGCTTTTTTATACAAGCACAGATGTAATTGTGCACAAATGCCTGTTTCAGATGATCATGTCGTCAACAATGTAAATTATCAGACCTTATTGGACAGCATAGTGACTTAAAACACCCAGTTACATGTGCCTAGCAGTTATATGGACATACCGTATAAGATGACCCCCAAAATTTGAATATTAATTTAGGAAAAAAAGAA
>VKOC01029954.1:0-10030 GCA_009364415.1 Spea multiplicata
CTGAATGTTTGTGAATGAGGGTTTCAGATAGCATGGATGTGTAAGTGTTGGGGGATAGCTTGGCATAGGGAGTCCGTAATCACATTCCTTTCATGCCCAGATTCCAGCATGTAGTGGCTGCCTAGGCATGATAGGAGTGTGATTGCTGTTATAAATTATTTTTTGGTCCAACTTCGGTGTGTTAACACTTTTATTGGACAGAATAATTCAATGATAGTATTAATATATATAATTGCAAACAGCAATCAAACTCCTATCATGCTAAGTCAGCCAGCACATGCTAGAACCTGGGCATGATAGGATTGTGATTGTTGTTATATATTTGTGTGTGTATATATATATGTTAATATTGTTGTTGATTTTTTTGTCTAATTTTGGTGTTACTTTTAATAAAGTATTTTGAAGTTTTTTTTTGTTGTTTTTTTTTCAGTTTTGGCCAAGTGAATGCTGAATTTTCTGTTTCGGTCCAGAATTTTCATTTTGGTGCATCCCTACTATATACTATGCCAGTCACTAAAGTGGTAAGCCTACACCACATCAATGTTTGGCTTAGTATATAGTGATAGGGGTTGTCAGTGTCTGGCTCAGTGTATAGGCATTCATTGACGGTGGTACCGCATAATAAAGTATATAATGATAACAAATATGCTGTACCCCTGTCAATGTTTGCCTAACCATAGAAACTATGCAGTTTTAAAGTGTGTGTGTGGGGGGGTGCCACATACAGGATCTGCCACAGGTGCCAAATACTCTAGGTACGCCCCTGCATCATGCGGCTGTCAGACCCAACCGCCATGCCTCAGCTCCTCTTCCCACGTTTTAAAAGGGGTGAGATGAAGAGCTGAGGCATGCGGTGCGTGCACACCGGCCACTTTAATTTCATTAGGCGGAGTGACTGCTGCACGACGGCCGCTTTCAATGTCGCTCGCAGCCGCTTCGGCAATGGGCCAGTTGACTGGACTTGCCCCCCAGGCCTTAGACTGCCAGCCCTCCCCTGGTCGCAGTGCCGGCATTTCAAGCCGAGCGCCGGTATATGATGTCATATCCGGCGCTCAGCAATGAAGCCACGCACACTGCGGCAGAACCAGGGATACAGAGACCTCGCGATCTCACCGCTGGACAAGCCCAAGGTAAGTGAACTTCAAAGGAAGGGGGGTAGGGTAGAAAGTAAGGAGGGGGTTAGAGAGTCAGAAGAGGTAGATAGGAAGTGAGAAGGGATAGATAGGATAGATTGGGAGGGAGAGGGGATAGATAGGATAGATTGGGAGGGAGAGAGATAGATTGGGAGGGAGAGAGGATTAGATGGGAGGGAGAGGGGATAGATGGATAGATTGAGGCGAAGGGGTAGATAGGAAGATGGCCGAGGGGTAAGATAGGTGAAGGAAAAGAGGGTACATAGGATAGATTGGGAGGGAGAGGGGTATATAGGGGGCAGAGGTGGTAGATAGGATAGATGGGGAGGAGAGGGGGTAAAACAGGATAGATCCTTAGAGGGAGGAGGTGTTATGGGACAACATGGCCATCTAACGTGCTGTATATATATATATATGTATATATATTGGTAGTGTATATGTACCATTTTTATATCGGCCCCCCTACTTTGGTCCCTGCCCCCCATGTGCCCCCCCTAAATATGAAAGCTGGAGACGCCACTGAGGGGCAGCCCTTGAGAAATATTGCAAGCGTGCATTTGTAAGTATTTGTATATTTTTTTCAAAGATTTGTCTTTTTACAAACAAATCTTGGCAAACAGAATTGTAGAAATGCTACATTGAACAGGTGAGAACAATGTTATTAACAAAATGAGCTAGGAACATGAAAAAGTTGTGTTGTATATGTGAGCTTTGTAAATGGCAAATTTATAAATGATAGTATTACTTTATAATATTTCTAGTATTAATCAAACTAAACATGAAATGCAACATCTGTATAATCCTGCACGGAGTTACAGGCAGAGGTAAAATAATACATCATCAAAGTTAAAAACTTCATGTTTATGCTTGTCTATTCCCTGAGGCGGTCATTAGATGGCCTTCAACGACGGATTTATAAAAGCATGGTGAGACAATACACTTGATCAAAACATTTAAGCTGGAAAGGAATTTTGAAACACCATAGGACTGGATTTAGTACCATAAAAACATCTATGCCAATGAAAATGTTACTTTATATTAATTGATTTAAAGAAACTATGTAAACATAGTCTGATAATAAATATGGGAGAAGAGCAATAACAACGCTCCTATATACACTACCATCCAAAAGTTTTGGGGTCACTAAACCATTTCCTCAAAAAAAAAGTAAATTTTTCTCTAATATAATAACATCAAATAGATCAATCATACACTATAGACATTGTTAATGTTGTAGATGACTATTGTAGCTAGAAACAGCTGATTTCTTATGGAATATCTTCATAGACATACAATAGCCCTTTATCACTTCCATTACCCCAATGGCACGTTCCAATGGCATATTATGTTGGCTAATCAATATTTCAATTTAAAAGTCTAATTGACCCTTTTGCTTTACCTACATCCTTTTCAGGCCCTAGCCACCACAGGCATATGCAGAGCCACGCCACTCCATTGTTCAGGGCTTCCGTGCTAGTAGATTCTTCTGCATGGCTAGCTATGTTACATCATTTGGATATAACCTTGAAATAGGTTTCAATGGAGGTATTTTCACAGTTACTAGGATACCATAGATTTTAAACATTCTTCCCCCACACGCATAGAAATATAGTAACCACAAACGGATGCCATTCTACCACCTACATTTTAAAAAATGTTGGTTGGAGACGAACAGATGCACTGGTCGATCAAAGTAACAAGTCAGAACCGCTTGGTTGGTGAAAAATGTCACTCAATCAAGTTAAAATATCATTTGGGGGTCATGATGTATGAATACATTTGGAACTGTGTGTTTCTGATATGAAACTGCACAGTTTTGGCTGACTATGGTTTTAGGTCAGAGTAGCTACAACCCCTCCAGACGTGCCATTATATGTCAGAATATGACATCGTATTCTGCAGCGTGAGACAAAAAAATAACATTTGACATGACTGGACATTTACACGTTTGCATATAATTGGTTTTGTTGGAAATCATTAACACATTTTTACAATAGGGCTGCCTTAACCACATAAGCACCTCAGAAATGAATGCAGGTAGTACAACAGGTAGTCAATTACTCCTCGAGTCAAATGAATCACATATGTTTTGTATTAAGCATGCTTTTACTGCTGGCTGCCAAAGTCATGCACAGCCCGCTGCTCTCCATCTTTGCTTCAAAATAATAGAACTTCAGGACGCCTTAACAACATTAACTTAATCGGGGCATAATAGCAGTTGAACTAGCAAGGTACTATACTTAAGGAATGGGGAAAGAACTGGAAGCTGCTTTTTTGGGTAAACGATTGATTTATAAGAAAATACTTAAACAGGTATGTAAAGTATTTTATGGGTTTTATTATTTTGTTTTTTTTTCCCACATGAAGTGAACAGTCAAGATTCAATGAGTAGCAAATTCTGTCGGGGTCAAAAGATATACAGACCAATTCAATGAGTCTTCCATCTGTAAGTGGTGGGGTTCAATTGGCAAGGATACATTAATCATAAGTAATTGAATAGTAGTCCCCACGTAGACTACAATGGGACTCTGGGATATACATTGGGTTAGGATCAGTAACTGAAATAGCGTGCCAGCTATTAATGCTGAATGCTGGGAAATAATGCCATATCCCAGTGCTAGGCACTGAAGCTGCGCACAATGCGACGAAGCAGGGAGACAGGGGCATGGGTAAACAGACCTCACACTCCAGGAAAGGTAAGTGAAGGGGAGATCTAGATTTTGAGGACTAATCTGAGTGTTGTAGTTCACAACTAGTCCATTTTTTATTAAAAGCATAACAAATAATTTGTTAATATACATTGACATGTTTTTTAAGGTATTGTTTGCTTTTTGGTGGTTTAGGTTTGTATAAGATGATAACGTCACCTTGTGTTGATCTTCTGAATGGTACAATGCAGTCATACATAGAGAATTTCAGGAGGGCGTTTTATCTCTGGATAAGTAAACATTAAATAAATCAATTTATTACTACAGTAAGTACAGTGCACACACCGAGACCCAGACACACACCAGGACAGCCTCTGCCACACTGACACCCAGACACACACACCAGGACAGCCTCTGCCACACTGAAGCATAAAAAACGATGTATGTTCTAATCACTTGCTTTGTCATTAACTCCCCTGCCATTAATCCTCTTGTGTATTGATGCCTCCAGCCAGGTCCCTTAGTATTGATTACATGTCTTCCCTCACACACAACCTTGTGTATTGTCCCCCTTTGTGCATTTATTCCCCCACACCCTTGTGGTAATTGCCGCCCTCAGCATTGATTTAATGTGATATCCCCAGCTAACCCCCTCCCTTGTATCGGGTTAATGTGAAGCCACACTTGTCTTTGTTGATGCCCCCACTGCCATGTGTATTACCCTCAGCCACCCCCATCCCCTTTTGTATTATTTAATTTTAAAATTAATGAAGGTCAAACCCCCCCCTTAGAATATAGATCTGCTTTCCTTTAACCCCATAACTATATTTTGGTAAATGATAACAGTGAACAACGTGACAATCCTTTCACTGTCAAGAGAACACTTCTGTGAGCCGCCCCCTTGAGTTGTCATGCACCGTGCTCGGCATGGCCCGTGCCGAGCTCTTCGGTCCCACCCCACAACACGTTCAACACAGCCGCCAAGCGGCAAGCAGCGTAAGAACAGCGCGCTGAAGCGGCCTGGCGACCAAAATTCAAAGCGGCCATTGCGTGCCATCATTTGGTGGGGTGGGATGAAGAGCAGCGACAAGGCCATTGGGCACCGGGTTGCGTGCACACCAGCCGCTTTTATTTCATTAGTGGGCGGACAGGCCGGCCCACCGGGAAATTTACCGGTATCCCAGTGGGCCAGTCCGGCCCTGTTACTGACTGAAAAAGCTGTGTCCATATTTTATTTCATGAGACACTGCATAGATATTATCTTAGTCTAGTGCCCTGACTTCAGAATAAGCTAAATCCTTAAACATCAGAGTAGCACAGGGGAGAACTATCTTGGTCCTCTATTCTACACCAGAGACCATGAAAAAAACAGGTGTATACTGGATCACTCGGAACCAACCCTTCCAAAAAAAAAATAAACGTTGATTTGAAAACCAGTGATTTAACTTTTAGCCTGTGAATTTTTGGATTGGTTTTCAAATTCCCCTAGTACCAAGGTTGTAAATCGTTCATTAGGGAAGAAGTAACAGTAATTAAGCCCTTGAGAACTGAAACTGCTTCTTGTGCTATGTCTGGGAAATTAAGACCACAGCGATTCACGACCTATGGGTAATACATATTTATAGATTTATACAAAACCAAAAATTACTGGAAAAAGTAATTTAAAATTATAATTTTTATACTGCTTTCCAAAATTACACTGAAATCGTTGCCCACAATGTTATAGATCACAGAAGGTTCCCTAATCTTTTGGTACATATACCACAATGTCAAGGGCATTTGGGATAATCGATAGACGTCTTTTAAAGGTCAATGTTTTTATAGCTTCCTGTAAGCCCTAAGAGTTTAGACACTGATTTTCATTGAACAGTCACCAGACATCAAAAGGGTACATGGTATGCACAATGCTTCCCAAAAGAATTTCAACTTATTAACCCTCCTGTGCCCAGTGTAGTAGACTCTATGCACCCCTGGAAAATGACATATTCTAGTCAACTAAGGCGACAGATGCTAATTGGACCAAATTAGCAAAAAGTAGAGATCTCATTTGTAATTTATCAATTTAAAGGGGTTAATGTTAGAGAAGGCCCCTGCCGGCGACCACTAGAGTCGCTCTTATGGACCTTTACCTCCTGATGGCAAACCTGGAAAGGGAGCGGAAATCCGTCAGGAGTTAAAGGTCCATAAGAGCGACTCTATTGGTCGCCGGCAGGGGCCTCTTCTAGCATCAAATTGGTTGATGCCAGAGGAGGCCCCTGCAGGGAGTTTTCTGCTCCCGTTTACCCCTGTGATGCTATGTAGATTAGGTAGGCTAGATGGGGAAGGGGCCAGGGAGATTAGTAAACGGAGACAAACACGAAGATTCTTCGTGTTGTGTGTCTTTGTCTTCGTGTACGTTTTGCCGTCGCCATGTTCGTTTCGGTATTCAGGCTGAACAACGAAAACACACCCTTCGTGTCCGTTTTCATGTTCGTCCGAATACGAATGCCCAAGTCTATTTTAAAGGTTTCTAGTTCTTATGATTTTATAACAATATTTTTTGTAATAGGTAAATTGCTATTGACCACAAAATGTTAGTCCGCCCCATCCGCTAAAAAAGACTTCAGTCCCATTAAGATCAATACAAACTTGTTAACATTCAAGTACTATAATGCCTGATCACCTTCTTTCAGTAAGTACGGCTCAAGAAATTTGTCACCCTTAAGATGATTAACCTTCTTAAACCTGTAATCCAACTGGAAATCTTGCATTGAAGCAGCATGATCTATCTGGAACTAAAAAAAACACTTCAGGAACAATACTTTAATGATTATTATTGCCTAATGGGGGTGGTAACATTGAGCCTAGGGAAGAAAACTCATTTTCCATAAATACAGACATAGTCAGACTGGGGATGACAAGGAGGCCATGGCACCTTAAGGCCAGAGACCACCTAATGACACAAGTGCGTCTGGATAAGCTGGATAAGCCCATAAAAAAGGTGTGACTGTCCACCGCAGCCTCGAACAGCAGGTCGAGTGAATAGGGACAACTGTAGGCTATCGGCCCACTGGGCATATGCCTAGAGTGCCAGATGTCTAGTCCAGACCTGAATACAGGAGACCAGAATACACCTGACAGACTATGTGCTTAATACAAGCAATGGTATAAGCAGTTTATAGAAGGTACACAGGTAGGATATAGTCCTCAGAACTTCAGGGCATTCCAAAACATCTTTTTTGTATTAGATTCTCTTATTTTTACATATTTGGTCTACTTCTAAATAGTTAATATAATAAACAGTTAATATAATATAGTTCTAAACAATGTAGAAGAGTGTAAATGCACACGTATGGTGTAAAGAGACGTGCGAGCATGTAATTATATGCCAATGAAAGGGGCTGAATTTAGTAAAAGATAGTCTGTGCAAAAATGAAAACATCATCTTGCCATATATACTATAGATTGCACCAAGTTTCTTTACATAACAAATGCTTTTAGAAGATCTTTAGTGTAACAAATCATATTTAATAAAATATCATTGTAAGCCACATAAATAACTGATTAAAGCCATTACATCCATTTATTCCAACATTTTTACCTTACGAATGAACACTCTGGAGACATATAGATGGATTGTGAAGACTCAAATATAAACAGTTACAGTAATAATGCATAATTAACAATATATAATGGAAAACATTTAAGCGCATTAACTTTGCAATGGTAGCAGAATGATCGGGGAACCATAAGCAGGTGGTTCTTTTCACAGATGAAGGTGTATTTACCAGCCTTGTGACTTGGGGTAGGGGCATGAAAGGGCTAATGGAAAATCTAGCCTCAGGCCCGCTCCTTACTGAGCTCAGAGAGAGAGACGGTGGAGCTGGGACCCATAGAGGGAAGGTTTACAAGTATAAAGTTAGGTATGCTATACTTTGGTAAGCCAGCAGTTCCGCTATAAGTTTTCCCTTGCATAGTTGTCACAATTCAGTAGAACATCTATACTACTGTTCTCCAGTATTTTTATTTCATTATGTTATTTTAAGGTGTCCCATCCTCCAGCCCAGGGGAACGTGCAGGTGTTTTAGTGGGTTATGGTGACTGTGTATGTGTGAGTGTGTTTTAAGGCGAGAGTGAGTGTAAGTATGTGTGTGCTAGTGCATATATTAGTTACCAGAAGGGGATAGGGGGCCACTTGGCTTTACCTGCCCCCCAGCCCAAAAGGTACGAGCCCTCCCCTGCTCCAGCCTATGGTTCATAAAGGTACATTGCCTTCAACACTGAAAAAGCCTGAAAATGAGTTACATCAATAAAAAGGCCAGTTCTCACAAACTATAAGTGTGCAAGACAGGCCCAAGGAATGTCAGAGATGATCTCAGTTGGCTTGTCTGCCTCGGCATAACAAACTGGCCTTTAATGCTTCAACAAAAACTAATTGGAAAGCACTGCTTACATCCGATACAGAAGCATATTTTAAGAGCTGTAATCCCAAAGAGAGTCTTTCATTCACAGTGTTCCATGGCTATTAGTCATTGCGCTATTCATAGATATCTAAACTGTCTGTGTGCTACGTGCTGGGTTCATTACATTGCATGCGGCTACTTCACTGTGTTCTTGGCCAACATCTACCATTTAAGGATGTCATTACTTACCCTAGTTTGTTAAGAATGAAAATTCCAACTTCGATTGACTGAAAACTTGACTTCTCACCGTATTCACTCCTAAACTGTCAATGGCTATTGTCAATAAGATTTTTTTGTCAAAATATGTGCAATTTTAAGTGAAGCATATGCACCTACACATTTTTAAGGGTCTTTTAAGTTAGGATATGCACCTACACTTTTTTCATGGCATAGCCTTAGTGAAATTATATGAATGAAGTTAACCAAGCTTTTTTTTAACTAGATAGTTACTTGTTGTGGATCTGATATGGGTATCCCTATTTCTCTTTTCATCTAACTTCAAGATTTACTATAAAAACTGGGATGTGACCGACAACAGTTTTCAGCAGGATCAAGCTGAATTGACAACCTGGTTCATTTTAAGGAAAGCTGGGAGGCAAACAATTGAATGTCAATTCAATTCTTCCAATGCAGCCAATGCAGTGGTCAACAAGACATTAGTATTGAGCAGTCTATATACACAGTGCACTGAGCACAATGCCTGGGCGAGCTTAAGAAAATACATTTTGTTCTCAATCTTTGTTATGTACCGATATAAAATTAACATTTTGATCTGAATTCTCAGTTCTCTGTGGAAACCGTCAAGAAAGGCAAACATTGCATACAAAAGGTTGACCAGTATTCATTCCAAAAATACATCTACTTTGCAAGAGAACGAGAGAAAGGAAATACCATATATGTCATGTTGTTATGGTAATGTATATATATATATACAGGTTTGTATCCCAGAAATTTGCATTTTTTTTTTAAAATTAACCTACCATCCATCCATCTACATATCCTATAAATGTTTATAATATTGTCTTCAATAAGCTGAATATGCCATGGGTATAGTGGGGACACATACACCTGCAACCATAAGTGCTGTTTTCTATTCCAGTTAGAAGACATATTACAAAATCTTTTAATGCCCAAATTGAAAAAAAATGAATGAGTGCAGGAAAATTAAGAATTTGTTTTGTGCTCTTCTGATAAATGATATAGAAAGGGACATCCTATAAGGAAAACTGGGGCAACAGAGCTAGACTGAGGATGAAGAGCTGTGCTTGCACCGGTCAGTGGTTGCTAAACGATGCATGTATGTGTGGCAGCTGTATCAGAGCGTCTCCATGTTGTTGCTTTTATACTCTCACAGCGTGTAACCAGCTGGTTGCTGAACACAACAGGACACAATATGCAGCTGACGCAGCAGTAAGGATAGGTATGGGGTGCTATCTACCAGTGGACTAGTGGGAGATTTTTCAGCTAGTCCAGGCCAGAGGGGCAGTCACCACAAACCTCACACATCTGCAAGAGAAAAGATGAAGCTCTAAAGTTTCACTTTATTCATTTCAACTCCAGTATTTGACCTGAGTCCTGCACAGTCAGGACATACCGTATTTGCTCGATTATAAGACGACCCCGATTATAAGAAATATCTGAATATTAATTTAGGGAAAAAAGAAAAAGCCTGAATATAAGACTACCCTATAGGAAAAAGTTTTATTAGTTAATATTAATTCAAATGTAAACTATGTTTGATAAAAATGCATTTTTGTTTTATTTCCTTTTATTTGCCAACCTGCCCCCCAGTTATGCAAATCTGCCC
>VKOC01029966.1:0-11735 GCA_009364415.1 Spea multiplicata
CTAAAGACAGCCAAATAAATAATTTTAGAAACTGAAGAGGAACAGACGCTAAAAACGGAACATTTTACATTTTTTTCCAGGCCAAGTAACTCAAGAGGGTCTCCACGAAGAGACAAAGAATTGGGATATGTTACGTTTGGAATGCCTAGTGGATCCCAGCTGGAATCAGATGCCTTATCCTTATATGCCTATAACTAGCCTCCTGATTGGCCTGCCCTACCATCCACTTTGAATGGTTCTGGAATCTTGACTTACGATAGTGAGGGTCAACCAAGATGGAGCAGAGACATAGAAGAAGTCAAAGCTTAAATGACCATGTGAAACATCCTGAAGGACATAAATTCTGTGATGTCTTCTCTATTACTCTCTCAGGGTAGTGTTGTCGAATTAACGGCCCGTAATAGCGTTGTGTAGGTTCCTTCAGCCGGTTCTGGTGAAATTCTAATAATTAAACCCAATTAAACGTGGTAACATACAACCATCTCAGCCGATCTGGAAAACGTCGGAAAGCCAAAAGATTTGGTCAATGACCAATGAAACATGGTGACATGCCACCATCTTGACCAGTCTCGAAAGCCGTGGAAAGCCAAGGGTCTTTGGTGAAGGACCAAAAACCGTCTTTCTAAGAAGTCTCTACCAGTACGATAGAAGGAGATAGCGGGAATGTCAACTTCCCACACACCTCCTTGGATGGAAAAGTCCTGAGAACCTTTGTTGAAATTTTGTTTACCTCCTCACCTTGTGGAGGTGGTGAACGTTCAGGACGCCCTCATTCTGTCTTCAGTCTATAATAGTTGTATGGCAACCTGGTGTGAGGATCAATCCAGTAGATGACCTGCACCACAAATACATTCATATATTAATGGCAACTCAGTGGTGGCCACGAGCTGAAGATCCTCCAAGACTAAGTGTCTTTTAATGACCTTTTGGGGAAACCTATCCTTCCATCCACAAAGAGGGTACACGGGTTCCCATGGATCCGCAGGACCTTCACAACCATACATTGACCCAGCTCAGACTATGATAGTTTCTTTAACACTCTTATTAAATTAGACATCCTTTGTCTGTCTCGTATTTATCTACAAGGCCTTTGATGTTGGTGGTGAGCAGGGGTAGCGCAAACAAGGAGGAATTTCCTGATATAAATACCCGAGATGAGCCATCGGAAGGAGGTAAAAGGGCAGAGGAAGCGTAACAATGTAACATTCTCCGACACCTTTTCTACCAGACTCCAGTCCCAGGAGACCCATCCTAATATGTTCCTCCGAGAACTGTAGGCTTCATTTCATTTCCTTTTTTCCAACAAACGCTTTAAAATGTAAAGTACTAGAGATTTAAAGTAAAAAAAAAAACTTTCATGCCCCCTCGGGAAAATTCCTTGTGCTGCACTGAATTTCCTCAACAGACCCAATAGTTATCAGATCAGACGTGGTCATGAAGTTCAGCTTCCCTGTTCCCGTTTTTCCTGTATCGGCTGTTTTACATGCCATGGCGATTAAATTTTTACTAACAAATACGTCACCCCAGGTTCTTCCTCTTTAATTTAATCTGTGATCAATATATTTGCTCCCAGTAGCTCTCCACAGCTCTCCCGTAAACCCAATCAGTAGCTACCTTCTGCCTACGGGGGTTGGTGGCCATTGTCCAAATCAAGAACCTCTCCATTTATCAGTGGTAGCCATAGCAGCCAAACAGTATGAGGAGGGTAGGGTAGAATTAAATCACCTTTCACAAACTTGGGATATGGGCAGAGCGGTCCCGTGTGTGTTGGTGGCCAGGACCTTTGGTGGTGGCATGTGGCTTCCTTGGTCTAGCAGAAAGTAGCCTCTGTGCCTGGATGAATCCGAGAAAAAAAACAAGGTTTTTCAAGCTGCTTCCAACAAGATAACCCTAAAGAACCACAACAGCATCTGATTTATACAATATTTTGGGGTGTTTGATCCTTCACAGGCTCCAACATGCTTCTCGTGTAAGTGGTGACCATCTATTCAGATATTTAAAAAGACTCCAGACTTGAAGATTCTCTCCCTTCTTCCCGTGGGCAGTGAATCGTTCCTCATTAAGAAGAAGCGAAGACTCAATATAACACAGAATTCCAAATAAAACTTGTGCGCTGTGTCATCTTGTTGCTTACTTAATTGGCTTCTGCAATCATATCTGGAGAAACCCAAGCGGGGATATAATAAACCGGGAGCTAATGTACCAAATAATCTGATTATTAGGACATTTCATGGCTGTTCAGATCATTTAGAACTCACCATTTCTTTCCTTTTTCGCTTAGAAAAATGGGCAAATCAACTCACACAGTAAAGAAACCTTGCCAGGCGGCTTCGTGTTTGGCCGAGCCAGGCTAGTCCTCTGTATGATGGCCACTAATAATTTCAATGAGAGCTAGAAAAGCTGAAAGAAAATGATGGAATAATAAAAAAAATATGAATGAATAATTCAAATGAAGTGGTCTGTAGACACGCTGGTGGCCACATGAAGATACCCTACCAGTTGCATGGTTGTAGAGCAGCTCGAGCCTTGGTGGGCTTTGCACCTGATGAGGGGGCTCTTTAGAATAAATGTATTTATTCTACAAATTTTAGTATATTTTAGGGAGGAAGTCATGTAAGACCTCAAAAAATAGCAAGAACCAATGTCCCAGAAGGTTCCATCATCTGTCCAAGGTGCCGACGTAGTTAAGTGGACAGCCCAATCATGTCTACCCCTAACAAATTGGCGTTGGCACCTATACGTAGACTGCTTTACTGAGGGATCCTTAAACCCTGAGATCGCTTTCTTCAGCAAAAGTTCTTGGCCATAGCCTTGAGTTATCAGAGGCGTTGAGCATGTTCAACCTGTCAAGGGTTGACGCATAAATGGCCAAGACACCTTATGTCTTAAGGGGGGAAAAAAAGATGGATTGTATGTCTTTAATAAAATCTTAATCACATTAAAGGAACCTTAATCCTTGGAATCAACCTCCGTCATTAACGTCAACAGAAGAAAGGAGATAATTCTTCTAAGCCCCGAGGGATACATCATGGAGATGAGCCAAAGATCAAACGCACCTTCTGCCTAGATATGGTCTTTTTACCCGCGTCTGAAATTCATTAGCCTGGGAGGACAAATCATTTTTGATTGACAATATTCTAAAGGAGAGATGAAAAATCTCGTTGGGGGTCACAACGAGAGGCAAGTTTCACAAGTCAAGCATAGTTTAATTTAAAGCAGGGCTGTCTAGCTGGAGTCTGATGGGACGGGAAGAGGTTTGGCCTTATTTATATCATCCCACTAGAGAAATTATCCAGAAACTTTTTGGAGAAGGTTCCCCGGGATGACATGACCTTGAGTCCTCGTTTTCTTCCCGTCCAAAACAAGAAGTATTTAGTAATGCAGGATCTGGATTTCGCCGGTATATGGGAGCTGACATCTCGCTCCCGTAGAGAATCTCGCCCCCACGTCGATTGCCAAAGTGGCCATGAAGCGTGGTGGCCAACTCAGAAGAATATGCAGATCCTACTGACACAACCCACCAAGTTGTCCCACTAAATTCCACTAACGCCGTTCTCCCAGTCCATGTCCAAGTATTTGTTGACCGGGATCTGGATCTCGTCATGATATGGGATTGAAGGGATCAGACTTCAGTAGACTTTGCAATCATCTTGCCAAAGCATGGTGATAGAAGGCCCATGCTACTTGCCAAAGAGCTCATTAAGGGTAATGGCCAACTGAGCAGACCATGTTGTTCCCACCAAGTTGTCCCATGAAACAGGTGCCCCGTTCTTCCAGTCCAAGTGGCGGTCATGATTCACTAACACCGAATCTGGATTTTGCCACGTTATGGAGGTGGAGGTATCAAACTTCATCTAACCAAAGCATGGTGGCCCCACATCATTCGTCGAAGTGGGTCAACTCGGCAGATCCCACCATTACAACCCACCAAGTTGCCCCATGAACCAACGTCTCTGCCAGTTATAATGTACAACTTGCTGTGTTTAATCTCCTCGCTCCCCGGGCGATGTCTTCTACGTCTCCTCTGGAGTATTTCCTACCCAACGAATAGTTAACCCACCGTTTTCTTTTTGTGTAATTGCATCAGTTTTTTTTTTTCCCAAGCCAGTTAAAAAAAAGATTTAATAAAAAAGGAAAAGGGAGGAAAGAAAGAAAGAAAAAAAAAAACCAGGCGAATCCGAGGTATCGATCTTCCTGCTTATTGTTCTTGCGCGATTTTGACATTTATTACTTTGCAATTATGTTTATCTGGGGCATAAATACGCGGCGCGCACGTTCTGCGGTCTGCGGCACGGAGAGGTGATACATCGCACTTATCTCCTCCGCTACGCTTTTAATTTGTCACCCTCCTTCTGCTAAAGAGACGCTCTCATTAGAGGATAAATAACGTATCTTTTAGTCTAATTATTTTCTGGAAGCAGGTCCCATGCGTCTCAGTGACAAATGCCCCCCCCGTGTACCCTTTTTTTTATATATCTATCTATAATTGCGACGTCTCGTTGCCACCACCTTCACGGTTCTTCAGCCATCTCGCGCAGGACGAGGAGGCAATGATTAAACAAAGAAGCCTAACCTGGTCTGAGGGTGTCAGGGTGAACGGGCAGATTCTGTAGGTTCTTACCCCAGTTTTGGGGTGAATGGGCAGATTCTTAGAGTTTTTTGCCCCATGTCTCAGGGTCTCTGGGTAAATCGGCAGATTTTTAAGGTTTTTTTTTTTTCCAGTCATGGGGTGCATGGACAGATTCTTAAGGTTTTTGCCCCAGTCTCGGGTAAGTGGGCAGATTCTCAGGGTTTTATCTCAGTTTTGAGGTGAATGGGCAGATTCTCAGGACTTTTGGTCTCTATGATATCCGAGCATCCTGATTGGTGCTTTTCTCCCTGCTATATCACAGCTGGAATCCCTGCTTGAATACAGGTGACTCTATTCAGAATATCTTTACCTCCTGACCAGTCACAGTTTCCATAGCGACCGTTATTAGAAACCATTCGGCTAGCGAGTCGCTGCAATAGGATCTGTGTGATGGGCTGTTAAAGGGTTAATATTTGGGGCTCCTCAGGGGCAGGTATGATCATAATTTTCTCGTCACTATTCACGCTAACCCAAGGCCCCATCATGAAGGTACAACCATTACCTGTGTATGGGAAGCAGGGGGCCCCAACCTCTGTGATCTATCATGGGGCCCGTCGTTGACCATCTTGGCCTTCTACCCAAATATGGGCCTTGGATGGATTTGTGGCCAGGATGGACCCTTTTTGGAGGATTGAACTCTTTCCAGACTTTGGAATCTCCAAGGAGGACACCAGAGGATGAACTTCGGCTACCTTCGCACCCCAAAAAGTTAAGACGGAAACTTTGCCTTAACATTCATGGCCAGGACCTGGACTCATTCAGACACCCAGCTCACTTGTGAAGGCCAAGGGGAGGGAGGAAAGAAGGGCACAGGGACTGGCCAAACTTAACAAGGACACTTGTCAGGTATGCTGTAGGCAATAAAGGAGCAGTAGAGGCTCTGAAGGGGAGTTGTTTGGTAAGGAAGGTGTAGAAAGGGGTTGTAATGGAGAAAAGAAAGGCGGGTGATGGAGGCCAGGACTGGAAATTATGATAATGAAATTCAGTGATCAGCGAGATTTGAAACAATCGCTCTACGAGGTGTAGCGGGCGAGGGGGGGGGGAGCGAAATCAACAAATCATTTTGTTTTATTGGCCGTTAGAGTCTCGGGAGAAAGTCGGCCTGCAGCTCACTGCCTTTCTGTCGAAATTAAAATGTCAGAGAAAAAGAAATAGAAGAAAACAGGGAGGTCTGCAATTAATTACGGACCCATAAAAATTCAATAATCAGGAGACCTGAAAAGAGGCCGAATTTGAGAGGGGGGGTGGGGGGTGTCAGATATATGAAGCTGTGCACTTCCATCTCTCCAAATGAGTTTTCTTTAATCTGATGGGGCATATATACGGAGATGGCGTCACCCTCATATTTTTGGCATTAAAAAAAAGTTAGGCCATCAGGAGTCCCATAGCTACCTCTCTGTATACTTGGTTCCTTGCTCAGATACCTGCCCCCCCCTCCATGGCTCTCTACCAACATTTTGTTGCTTGATGAAAGAACTTAACAGGAGATGCAAATGGAAGTTCGTGGGCAACCATCTTGGTTTACAGTCCCTTCCACAGTTCTTTCCACCATGCCGCCATATTGGATTCTTTACCTTCCTCCTCTGTGGAAGCCAAGAAAGACCCAACTGGTGAAACTCCTGGTTTCAGAACTCACTTGGTTACAATTCCTCTGTGGAGTTCCAAGAGCAAAAAGGTCTACATGTTCATGCTTCAAGTTGACATATTTCCAGTTGACGCGTTTCCAGCTTAATGTTGAGTAGAAAAGCAGTAAGCAGCTCTTCCTAGCTAGGGCAGAGGGGGTATCTCCAGCGGACAATGCCTTCTGCCAATGGGTTGCGGTAGTACTGGTCAATCTATTATATAAATATATATGCCCAAAACAAAGAGTTAGACCACAAACCCGGAACCAACACGGAACCTCCTCACTGTTGAAACGTGGTACAGAGCCCAGATCATCCCAAAGACGAGAGAGCGTTGCCAGGGGTCCCTATTAACCTTCACCTATTATCCCCTTCACCAGAGAGCCCCTCTCCAATCTTCAACTCAAGTAAAAAAAAATACATATTTTCACAATTAACCAGAAATCCCTTGACGAGGCCACCATACAGCTCATCATCACGTGAGAAGGGGAGAATTGGGGAAACGAGGTGCTTAGAAATAGAAAGATCCTGGTTTGGAGAGGGGGAAAAAAAAAAGAAATTGAAAAAAGAAACAATTTGGTCCGGATGGAAAACCTTCTTTTTCTACGGGTTGTTTTCGCTTTCTATGGAACGCCATTTGTACGGCCTAATTTATCACCAACGCAGCAGTGACAGTAATTGGGCTCCGTTATTACAACAGCGGGTCAGATGTCCCTTTCTCTAATAGACCTTCCACGGTCTTTGTGTTATAGATATTCCGAGATGTCTCCAGTGCATTACGGCAAGCGGAGGTCAAACCAAGAATCACTCGAAGAAATAAAGAGAAGCATTTGTACAGCACGTCGAGGGAGCGAATTGGAAGGAAAGTGAGGATCTGCACACTGGGAATTGGCCAACAAAATCAACAATTGGATGGCGAACCACCGGAGGACCTCTCCGTGACCGGAAGAGCACATCTCTCCACCCCATTTATTTTCATCGACTCCCTTATGGCATGAGTGCTTGATCGTCTTTAAAAAAGATCTGCACAAGAGAGACATCAGGCGAAAAAAGCCAACACTTGGTCGAGGACAGGTGATCACAAGTGGTTGACCACTTGGGGCCAACACCAGGACAATGGCCCAGAGTTAACTTCATTGCGAGGAGCCTAGAGTCGTAGTTATCATAACAGTCTCTAGGACAGTTGTCTTGGATGAAGTCCATGTCTGTTTAAGTCTTAGAATGGTCCCCTCCGTGTTGGGAATGCTTCAGTCTTAACCGTGTAGGCCACCATGTGACTAATAATGGTCGTCTACAGAGAAACGACCTGATAAGGACTTTATTTGCTCTGCCGTAAAGCAGTTAGCCCAGTGTGGTTTGCAAGCAAGGAGTGCCACCAAATCCCACATGACGGCCTACGATGGTCTGCAGGCCCCAAGTTGGATCTCTTAAGGGGTCTTTAGAGGAGGAAGCTCCAGAAGTTGAGATGGTGGGGTGGCGGAAGGAGGTTAGTGAAAGGCCATCAAAGTTCTCCAAGAAGGTTGTCCATGAACTTCCATTCGCACGTCCTGTCCTGAACACTGAAATGATATCTCGCCTTACGATATAGCGCACTGCGTCTAATGACCAAATAAACAGATTAACTTGTCCATGGGCTGAATTTAGCTTTTTTTCTGCAGGAACCACAAAAAAAACACCACTAAAAAAAATATTACAGTCGTATTAAAAACATTATACGGGCTTCGGACATAAAACCTTAGAATAAACCTCGCTCAAGTTAAAAAATTAACAAGTTTATCACCAAACAGACCATAAAAATAATTCAGGCTACGGGTTTCGGATTTTTATTTTTTTTTGCTTCAAATACAGGCTTGAACGCAGGTGATTTTTTTTTTCAAAATTTTCATGAAATTCAGCATTAAAATCCCCAAAAAATGTAAAAAAATCAATAAAAATAAGGAAAGTTATAGTAATAGTCCGGGGAAATGAAATAAAAAGCCTCATTCTCCTACGACCAAGGGCAATTACCGCTCGTTGATGTCTTGGACAGTGAACCTCGGCTGGCGTACGGCTGAGGCTCTGCTCGCTCAGGGCCGGGGAAAGCAGCAGATGGACGGCGGCGTTATCAGAAGACCATAATCGCGCAGGCAATCTTCAGGTGCCCTCTGGAAACACCTTCAAACAGGTAATGAGACCACAAATGAATGGAGCTTCTCCTGGTGCATGATGTCCCATCAGCTGCCTTAACGAGCCGGGAGTCCGGTCAAAACTGAAATGGGTCAAAATTACGTTTTTTTTGTGGATAATAAAAAAAATGGCGTTTTAGAAAAGACTTTGAATGCTCTGATTTTTTGGTTCCAGACGGATCAGAAGAAATTTTTGCCCCCCCCCCACTGCAGATGTCCACCAGCCACAAAAAATACTAAAAAAAAGTTTTCGCCCCCCGATGTTTGTATTGTTACCGTGTAAACCTTTTCAGATTCTTCGAGGAATTTTTCCTTCCAAAAAGTTGGAAATCTGTAAAATCAGATGTCCGAGGCTGTTCCGTGTCAGTAGAAGGTGTTGTATTTTTAGGGGGGGCGGGTTAATTGTTTTCTTATGTGGGGGGTGGTGGCTTTAAGTCCGACCGAACGACCCACGGACTCTGCGCTCGGTCAAGGCCGATGGCAGAGCAAACCTCGGATCTCCAGGAGTGAAGGGGTTAACCTATCTCATCGTGTCAGCCTGCGTACCGCGTTCAGCTGGCACTGGACGCGAATTACCTGTGGACCGTGCCCAGGTGCTCACATTATCGAAGCTCTTAGCTCTGGATGGTACCTGGAGTTGGCTGGGTCCTCCTCAGGTTTCAACGATCCTTGGTCGGATGTCAGCACGGCAGATGTGACCTGGAGGTCTGGCTCCGAGACATTGATTAGCTTGGGCAAAGAGAAGCCCAGAGATGGACCTGCCTTTGCTGGCCAGAAAAGGACTTTGAGGTCATTAAGGTAATGGTGCTCTTCGGTTAATAGGCCCACCATCTTTCTTTCCACCTTCCATGAAATGTTTTGAACTCGTTCCTGACCGTTTGATCACCTTCACACATAACGATCTGCGATAATGAACCTGGACAAGTATCCGAAACATGATTATGTTAAAGACTAAACGTGTGGAGATGCTTCTCCTACACACCAAAGAGCTTTCAACCTCCCAGAGGAGGCCACGCAGAGCATGACCTTCAAAAAAGTTTACTGCCATGATGAAGGGAACTTTCTCCCAATACGTGGCGTTCTGGGGCAGATCTCTACATGAAGATGGACAGAACCTCAGTAGTGTCGTCCATCTTCCCACCACATCCATAATAAGCTCTCGGTCAAAGTCCAGCTTCTACGAGGCTCCTCAGACCTTCTGAAAACCATCCGTCGTTAGAGATATGGGGGGGGGGGGAAGGTGACCCCATTCATAGCCTTTCCAAGAATCCTTGAGGAACAGGACGACGTTCCTCATGGTTATGCGTAGTCTGGTTTGGGACATGTGGTCTACAAGCTTGTGTTCCTTGTCCATGTGACGGCATGTCAAGTGGTAGACATGCATGGGCCATGTACAAGAAACTTCCAGGAATGGTCTCCCCCAGCATGGACTGTCCATGACCCGGGCTCATGTCCTGAAGCCACATGACTACAGTTGCCATACCAGCCATTTGTTTCTTTGAAGGACACGTATACATTTCACATGTTGCTTACTGAGAAACTGAGAAAAGCAGTAACTTGGTCACATATCCCCCCCCCATTCAATCACACGGCGTACCTCCCAAGTGTCCTTGTTTAGTTGGACCAGTCCCTCCATCCCAGCATAAACACCGGCAGTTCAGTTAAAATGGTTGGAACTGAAGAACTCACTTAAAAAGGGTTCTTTAAAGGGAAAAAGCGCCCCTCTTCGGCCATTTTAAATGTACAATGAGCATGATGCCCCAACGGGGCTTTTAATAATGTTTTAAAAGCCACCCCTTAATCCGGATTGAAACCCGCCCACCACTTATTATTTTATTGAATTCTCCTGTTTCATATTAAAAATGGAAACACCCGTACAATGTACAGCGCTACGGAATTTGATGGCGCTATATAAAACAATAAATAATAATAATAATAAAATGCTTGATTTATCTGATTGTAAGTTCTTTGAGCAAGGCCCTCCTTAATCCAAAGTGTTAACCCATTGTACAGCGCGGCAGAATATGACGGCGCTATACACACCAATGAGTGAGGGATGGTAACGCGATGCAGTGAATGGTAGAAAGAGTTAAATTCGGCACGTTCGATGAGGGTGCAGTACCTCTATCTCGGCACCAGGTGGCGGCACCTTCCTGCTCTTTGTTCGGAGAGCGTGCTGGCCCTAGGAGCTGCCTCTCCGTGCCTATTGGCCGCCTGGGACATGTGACGGGGAGGTCCCTGCGCCATGAGGATATGCTGTATAAGACCTGCCGTCCTTTGGACTCGCTGGGGCTCCCACCATGTCCTATTCCACCGTGTCTAGAGATGCTGCGGTCGGAATCGCTCTGCTGGGGGCCACGTTTGCAGCCGGGGTGTACGTCGGTGAGTCCCAGGAGCCCATAGGTGACATTTATAGGTGGCTTTCCTTCCCCCACCAACTATGCCACAAATTTTCTGCTTCCATTTCATTTTGCCTGTCAACTCGGCAACCTGCCCCATAGGGTGCGGAGCCTATAGGCGCTAGGTGGCCCCTATAGCCATGCAAAGGCATTTCCCCCTCCTCTCATTAAGGGTTAACCAAAGGGGTGAAATAACCCACGGCGCAATGTTGTTCATGTAGCGCCATCATATTCCGCGGCGCTGTACAAAAACAGAGGCTGCCCGGCGGCGGATGCTGCTCAATTAGCGCCATGGCCAGCAGTGGGTTAAATTTCATGCCCAAGCGGCCATTGGAATCCCAGCCGTGGCCAGACACAAGTCCGGTGGTGCCGAGCCAACGTTGGGCTTGCTGAGGATTGTGGGAGTTGGGGGCCACGCACACACCGTGGTGGTTGGGCTTGCTGAGGATGGTGGGAGTTGGCTGGTTTATTACCCCTCCCCCCCTTCTTTCAGGGAAGAGGTACTACCTGTTCAGGAAGAAGAAGGCGCAGAAGATTTTCGAGGCCCCCGATGACCCCCGGAGGGACTACGTCCTGCGCCTCTCGCTCCGAGAGCACCCGGCCGCCAAGAAACTGAGACAGGTGGGTGCAGAGCGGGCATGTGACTCCCGCCACCGCAATACGCCAGCAGCGTTAACCCTCCGCGTGCCGCGCGGCAAACTCAGATTTTTTTTTTGCCCCTGGGGGGTAAGACGTATTTACACGCTAACACAGGGTGTATATATATATATATATAATGTGTATATATGTACTGGTGCGTGGATTAACCATTAACAGAAGCAAGGTGTAAAGGTACGGCCAACGTGCAGAAATGCTCGAGTCGGGGAGGAAAAAGCCAAGAATATAGCGCATGATCTCTATAAATGATATTCATTAAAAT
>VKOC01029969.1:0-18746 GCA_009364415.1 Spea multiplicata
GGAGTGGTGTTTCAGGGGGTATAAGGCGTATCAGGCACAGTGGCAGATGAGGGAGGCAGCCTGGAGTGGAAGATAATTTGTTTATTAAATTATTTTAAATAAATGAAAAATTTACATTCATTTTTTTTATCCGATTAATCGACAAAATAATCGGCCAACTAATCGATTATGAAAATAATCGTTTGTTGCAGCTCTACTACACACACACTCACTGACTGACTCCAGCACTATACAGATACACACGGATACTACCTCACACTCACTGACTGACTACAGCACTATCAGATATCACACGGAATACTACACACATTCTACACTCACAGACTGACTCCAAGCATCATACAGATTACCCGATACTAACACCACACTCACACTCACAGACTGCTTCCAGCACTATCAGATACACACGGATACTACTCAGCACTCACAGACTGACTCCAAGCTACTATACAGATACACACGGATACTACACCACTCACACTCACAGACTGATCCAAGCACTATAAAAGAGTACACACAGATTACTACACACATCTCACTCACACTCACAGATCTGACTCAGCACTATACAGATACACACGGATACTACACACACCACACTCACAGACTGACTCGCAGCACTATACAGATACACACGGATCTACACACACTTCAGCACTCACGACTGACTGCGCAACTATACAGATACACACAGATACTACACAGCACACTCACACTCACAGCTGACTCCAGCACTATACAGATACTACAGATTAACTAAACACACACCACTCACATCCACAGACTGACTCCAGCACTATACAGATAACAAACACCGGATACTACAACCACTCACAATCACAGACTGACTCCAGCACTAATACAAGATAGCACACAGATACTACGACACCGCACACTCACACTCTACAGACTGACTCCAGCACTATAGCAGATACACACAGATACTAACACACACTCACACTCACAAAGACTGACTCCAGCACTATACGATACACACATCTCACTCGACACTCACAGACTGCTCCAGACTATACAGATACACCACAGATACTACACACATCTCACACTCACAAGACTGATCTCCAGCAACTAACAGATACACACAATACTACACACACACTCACACTCACGACTGACTCAGCACTATACAGAGTAGCCACCGGATACTGACACCATACTCACACTCACAGACTGACTCCAGGCACTAATACAGATACACACAGATACTACACACACACTCAGCACTCACAGACTCCAGCACTATACAGATACACACGGATACTACACACACTCACACTCACAGACTGACTCCAGCACTATACAGATACATAGGGGAGGTAAAACATCATGGATTGTCAGCTACAAGCAGCGAGTATTTGGGATTCAGCTCATGGCCCATGTACTATGAGGTCTGATGCCTGCTTGTAGGGCAGGTTAATTACTTATAGCATCACAGGGGGGCAACTGGCACCCGCACAAACCTGCCCCAAAAAGGATCAGGGCATGAACCCCCCGAACATCCCAGAAGCAAACAGGCCGTTTCCTAGCACATGCGCATCCTTCTATGAGCCGACCCTTTTGCTGTAGGTCAGACTGTCTGCCACACATGGGCCAAGAGAGGGTTAAACATTTATGGCTCATGGGCTCTATGGTTCATTCTTCACCCACAGACTAATAAGTCCTGCTATGATTACACACCGCCACCTGTGCCCCTCAAAATGAATACATTAATAGAAAATGAATACATCGAAAACAATCCAAAATGCGAATGAATGAATCATACAGAGGTTCCTCCAGATCAGCCGGGGGGGGCGGCTCGGGGGGCGGCAGTAAATTCAGCAATTAACCAATAAAAGTCTGTAACCCTTTCAGCGGCAGAGGGCGTTACTATTACCGCGTTCCCATTTATTACCGGCGCACTGAACGAGCCAATCGAGGAGACGGCTTGAAGGAAATTTCTGCTCGGAGGCTCTGCGCAGGTTTTCTGTTTATGACACGGGCCGCAGACCGTCGCACAGGACGCCAACGCGGGTCACAAGTTTAAAACGACCCATTAAACTCCAGCTCTGCACTGAGGCCTTCCCTGAAGGGCCGTGTCCTCCATTCAATCTCCGACCGCAGAAACCTCCAGCGAGAGGAGAAATTGGGCTGCGGGAGGAATTATATGAATTTCACTGCGACAAATAAAAACGGCTGAAATCCCTCAAAACAAGGTCCATATTTACCTTTAGAAGAACTGACCTTCCAGAAGCTTCCATGCAGGGAATGCACTATCCTTATGTGGGATTCCCAAAGATGGAGGAGCCACAGGTGACCCTTAAAACCTTCTTTTGGCTTAATGCCCCATCTGCCACGGTGATATGCCGGATACCTTCGCGCGCCGAGACGCCGGATACCTTCGCGCGCGCCGAGACGCCGGATACCTTCGCGCGCGGAGACGCCGGATACCTTCGCGCGCGGACGCGGATACTTCGCGCGCCGAACGCGATACCTTCGCGCGCCGAGACGCCGATAACCTATCGCGCGCGACCGCCGATACTCGCGACGCCGAGACGCCGATACCTTCGCGCGCGCCCGACGCCGGATACCTTCGCGCGCCGAGACGCCGGATACCTTCGCCGCGCCGAGACGCCGGATACCTTCGCCGCCGAGTACCTTCGTAATGAAACAGTAAACCCTGATATAAAGACGCCTCCTCTAAAATGTGTCTCAGGATAAACCGAGACGTCCCTTAAAAAGGTCTCTTCGTTGTGGATCTCGGGCCATCGCGGGATCTGCAGGGCCGGCTCAGCTCACCACGTTTTACACCGCAGAAGCCGAAAGACGTCTGGCAGAAAAACCTCATTTGATGGAAATGAAAAATTAAAGGTTTATTAAATGGAGGCAGATCCTCATCAGACTCCCCCGCAAACGCTGAGACCTCTATTACACCTCTAATGGCTTCACAGTCATTTTACTAATACGATTTAACTGCTAACACATGCGCGGCCGCTCGCGACTCTCATATCCAGGAGTTTAGTGATAAAGAAGCGACTTTCAGACGGAGGATCCGACTTCTAATTATTTCACTTTTTGTACTTGGTGAGAGCCAATAATTGCATTTCTTTGTGTATTTTGTAATGTATGAGGATGGAGACTCTGTATCTTCTGAAGGAACCTCTCAGAGGCAGGAGTGCATGCGCAACACTCAGCACCGGTCACAGGTTCTACTGACGCCGCTTACACACCCTCACCTGTCCGGCAAAAAAAATATTAAAGCCACGAGATGAGCGGCCAATCAGGAAGAGGACGTCCAGGCCCTGAAAATGGAATGCAACGTGCATTAACCCATCGTGATCCGAAATCCACATCGGCGGAATGATTTGTAGGAGAAATTCCCCCCTCCGAGAGACGGGGGTGACAGTGTCAGGACGTGGGGGTCACGGGGCAGATAGCAAAGCATTTAACAAACAGCTGATAGACTTTGCAGGGGGCACTTTCAGGACCCCGTCCGGCTGCAGAGCTTCCGCTGGTCTCATGTGGGTTTCATTTGTCTCTGTCGGCATGAGCGATGATAAGGAAATGTTCTATAAAGCGGCGGAGACGAGCTATTTATACAGCACAGCCCCGCGCACGTTCTGATGTAAATCTATTAGGCAGGACAGAACGAGGCTCCATTCATCTTTCACCAGCCCGATTACCAGCCTTTCATTATATCACCGATGGCTCCAAACACAGGCCGCCTCGTCCTTCCTCCGAGCCGCGCTCCATTCTGAGAGAATACAGGATTATCCCAGCGCAGACTTCAATCTCCCCCCCGTCCGCCATCTTTACAGACTGGAAAAATATCAAAAGAAATGAATTCCGCCCCAAACCCTGCTCCCAGGACACAAGCCCAGATAAAAGCCATTGGACACGTCGCACGCGGCTGTGATGGAACATGGATCAACACGCAAACTCCACGCCAACACCTAGACTGTAGCAGACACAGCAGCCGTGTCGCCGCGGGGCTCTGGGATTGGTCCACTGATCGGTAAACGACATTTTCTGCCCCATTCCTGCCGCTCCTGTCAGGTTTCTTAAATGAAGCGTATAACTAGAAAGAGGTCCTTACATCCAGCTCAGGGCAGCCACCGCTTCTCTTCATTTGTCCTCCGCCTGGATGCCGCTCCTTCTTCCTATCCCCTCGTATTTTGCCATTTAACCTCTCGCGCTCTGGTTGTGCCGGGATCATCCGGTTACTCACCAGGAATAGGCGCCTGCCTATAAATAACTGCTAAAATATTGCGTTTGCTTGTTTTCCGGCGCATTAATAACAAATAACGGGCCGCACTTTATTGTTCGATTTCATGACTGAGGGGTTTTATGGGCAGCATTTTACAAACACCGGCGCAGGCGCTCATCGACAAGCAGAGGAACCATTTGCCTGTTACCACCTCTAACACAGACACGTCTGCGAGGGCCACAAACAATGAGCCCCCGAAACGAGGGCGATTCATCATTTCATGCTAATATCTATTCTTACCCCCCCCAACCAGCCGGGACCGATCGGCATCACCGAGTAGCTTCGTAACAACCGGAGAAAGAGCGCCGCGGCACCGGCCCACAACCTGTCGGCCATTATTCAAAACCACAAGAGGCCCAATGAGACCAATGGACTAGCATCGTCCAGAACTTCTGCCCCGGACCCCCTCTTCTCCGCCACCCCTGCCCAGAGCCCCCCGGGACTTCTTGTCTCTGAACCGTTTTTGCTTCTGTTCTAAGCTTCACCCCCCAAACCGTCCCCGTTGTTTATGGCTCCTCCACGCTCCTTCTTCATAATAACGCACTCCGACGCTGTCTGCCGGCGCGGAAAGCGATTATAATGCTGCTAATTACCAACAGAACACGGCGGCCGCGCGACGGATGACAACACAGGAGCGTAAATTCACCGGGAAGAAGGGACTCTTCAAGCCAACTAATTAGCGCGAGACACGCGGTACACGACGAGGCGCAGATAAAATATCGAAAGGACTTAAAGCGGATAAAAAGCCGGACCTGGAATGATGAACGGCACACGCATGTTTCAGAGGGGGCAGGACCCCATGTAATTAATGCATGCGCAGCTTCCTCCCTAACAAGTCATTTATTTTGCAAAGTGCAGCCGGGGAAGATGTTTTCTGCAGCGTAAGGAACATGCGGCTTAATCTGAGCACCTGGAAAGATTAGCAGAACATCATCAAGAACATAAAGGGATTCCGTCTGCCGACAGCCCCCGGCACTCCGAGCTGATGAACATTTTATAGATTTCCTTCATTTTCTGAAGACGGGCGATAAAAAAAAATGGCCGAAACGATTTAATTCGATCCTCTACAGGCAGGACGGCAATCTGCCCGGAATAATGAAATCAGTCACCAGGGCGATACGTTCCGTTACACGGGTTCTAGGTGCCGCCCCAAATACCGCAGCTTAACCCCGATCCGTCGGGCCCTGGGCTTTACCAATCATGTTCCAGGTCACGCCTTCTCCGAGGGGTTAATTTTTGTCACTTTGTATCCTTTGCATTTATTTTTAATTAGAAAACAGGTGATTTGTATGAGAGCTCAGGCGACCCCGGCTGCTGGCAAAGCATTTCTACACCGAGCACCGGGAGGAATTTAACCGGCAGACAGGGGCAGAAATCTATAAATCCTCTCTTCATTTAAACTTTATGGTTCGCATTTGCAAGCAAAAAAGCTGCCAACGAGTTTACAGGGGAGGAAAAATCAATTATCTGAGCTGCCCAGACAGACTGCTTTATTCCCAGACAGAGAGGGGCTTCAGAGTCCACGTCCAGTGACCTTGTGGCTGCAAAGATGAGATTTTGGAACTTTAACCCCTTGCATATCCACAGGGATTTTAATCAATCTTTACAGGTTATACCCCAGCTCCCTGCCCAAATGTTATGAGCGTTCATTTTCTAAACGGTGGACGGGTCTTTCGCTGTCTATTCAAGCAGCAGCGAGTGCGGAGAGTATGCAAGACGGCGGCCATATTTATCAAAATCATAATTAAGATGAAATGGGGGGTGGGGGGGGCTGTCACAATGCTTTCCATTCATTAGTAACGAAGCTTGGACCATGCAGATGCTGACACTTCGGAGCTAGGGTTGTTGTCATAGTTACGGATTCCCCCGATGAAGCAAAAAACATCTTCCTACATTTATGGGTAACCTGTGAATATAAAGCAAAGCGTCACCCGTGCAGTAATACTGAACTGATCCGTACCCCAAGAAGGGGTTAAATGACTGCTCCGAGTCTCACTCACATCTCACTCACTCTGCCCCCCCAAAGCTCCCCGCGGAGGTTTATAAAAATCTTCAGAATGTGCGAGGCGATGTCCATCCGGTGTAAGTCCCGTGTGCGTGGCGATGTCCCTCTGATGTAAGTCCCGTGTGCGCTGGATGTCGCTTCTCTGATGTTAAAGTCCCGTGTGCGTGGCGATGGTCACCTCTGATGTAAGTCCCCGTGTGCGTGGCGATGTTCCTCTTTGATGTAAGTCCCGTGTGCGTGGCGAAGTCCCTCCTGATGTAAGTCCGCGTGTGCGTGCCGCTGTCCATAGCCGGTTAAGTCCCGTGTGGCGCGCTGCGATGTCCGCGGGCCATGATGTAAGTACCGCAGTGTGGCGTGGCAGATCTCCCTTCTGATGTATTGGCAGATTCCAATTGTGGCGTGGCGGAGGTGATCTACTTGCTGATGTAATCCCTAGTGTGGCGGAGGCCCGATGTCCATAAGCCCGGTTTGAGAGTCCCGTGTGCGTGGACACGCTGTCCATCTGGTTTGAGTCCCTGTGTGGCGTGGCGATGTCCGTCGCTGAGTGTAAGATGTCTCCGTAGTGCTGTGGGGCAGATGTCCAGCAACCCGGTTTGAGTCCCGTGTGCGTGGCGCTGTCCATCCGGTTTGAGTCCCGTGTGCGTGGCGATGTCCGTCTGATGTAAGTCCCGTGTGCGTGGCGATGTCCCTCTGATGTAAGTCCCGTGTGCGAGGCTTGGCACCGTTTACCGCATGACATGCAGTTACATGTATGAAATCATTCTTACATCATCCTGTTTACACATCAGCCGTTTATAACCATGACATATCCCTGGAGATCCGGCTTTCAGACCAATTACATGTAATCACGGCTCGAAATGCAGGTTCCTGGGAGCTTCTCTGTGGTCAGAGAGTACGTCGTGGCGTCCGTCTCTGCGAGGCTGCCAGTTCCCAGGAATCTCCTCCATGACTGGATCCTTTCGTACAGACGGAGTGAATGAAGATGGTTTCTGAGACGGGGGGGTTTATGGGAGTTACTTCTGTAAAAGGTTTCTTAATATGAGCGCCGGGACGCCGCATACGGACCGTCTGGGGAGGTTTATACGCAGATGTCCCAGTTCCTTGGTTGGCGGCACCAAGGGCCACGTGGCAGAGGCTGGGAAGGTGAGGCTGGAACGTGTCTAGGGGCCCTCACATATAAGTCAAGGCATGAACCCCGTCACATGAGACATTAGAGCGCGTGGATGATACGGGGGTAATGGTTCCGTTTCTGTTCCATTCATGTGGCGATAATCTTCCAACATGCGCAGCTACAAACACCTTCTGTGACGTGGCAGCGACCTTTGAGTGCAGAGTTGCCGGAGAGTCCATTAATAGACAGACTGAGACAGTCACGAGACAGCATCCGGCGGAGCTGGGGAACAAACGTTACAAGCAGCGCCGACATACAAGAGAAACGTTAACCCTTTCAGAGACACTTATTCAGGGGGTCATTCATCACACAATACTTCGTAACAGCGAATGAATAACAAACGTAATCTTTTTATCATTCGCATCTAGAAGTTCGGTGGCTACCCAGCGCTCGGGCGCCAGGGAATGATCGAGGGTCGGAGGGTCACAATCACCTCGATGCTGGCCGGACGGCAACTACGCCTCCCGCAGGAAAAGTCCATCTTCGCGACCTTCGGCAGCGAGAGGAGAGACGGCAGAACTCGGCTTCTCAGTCAATAATTACAGAAATAAGATAAAGTGCACAGAATTCCTGGAAAAAACGAAAATACGCCGGAGATGGAAGAGATCTGAAAATCTGACCTTTACAAAACCAAATAGATTCGTCCTCCGTGGAGCCGGCGCCTGATATCACATTTTATCCAACCTGAAAAGAAAGTACGAGGCCTGACCTTCAGAGCGCATTACAGCTCCGGGGGTCCGCGTCAGAAACACATTTATTCTGCCCCAAATAAAACAGGAATTTATCACCCGTTATTAATCTGTAATAATCATATAAAAGGAGCGACAATAAACCGAGTGACACGTGAGAAAAAGAACCCGTATCCAACGGCAACAATAATGCTAAACATATATTAATTCGAGGAGTACCTCCAGGTCTCACGTGATATATTTAGTGGACCAGGGCGCGGCGATCGTAATTATAGATGCTTACATTATACATGGGGCCGGTTCAACTGATTTATCTACTACATATACAGGGGGGTCCCAGGCCGGTCTTAACTGATTGTGTGATCTATACATTATACCCCAGGGGGCCGGTCGACTGATTTATCTATACATTATACAGGGCCGGGCCAATCATGTGAGAATTTATCTATGAACATTATACAGGGGGCCGGTCACTGATTTATCTATACATTATACAGGGGCCTGGCAATCCTGAGATTTATCTATACAGTTATAAATGGGGGCCGGATCAACTGATTTATCTATACATTAAATACAGGGGCCGGTCACTGATTTATCTATAACATTAATACAGGGGGCCAGCTCACTGAATTATAGTATAACTGATTTATCTATACATTACACAGGGGGCCGGCTCACTGATTTATATATACATTATACAGGGCATCTCACTCATTGAACTATACATAATACAGGGGCTGGCTCAGCTCTTCTAGGAAGTAACCCAGTTTCTGGGTTTAGGCTGTGAATGGAAGAATTAAATAAAATCTTTTAACCCTCAGCGTTCCGGTGTCCTTAGATGTCCTTCTATGATTGGTTTTTAGGAAGCTCATCCTAAATCCCGGCCATCAGGCCAAACGCAGAAGCTACAGTTTAGGATTAAAAGCAAATCGTACGGAACAGATTTATCAAACTAGTCAACGGAGAGAAGGCGTCCGGCTGCAGAGTCAGTACCGGCAATGAGCGCATGCGCAGCTCAGGGTCACTGTGTGGGAAGAGACGTGTGCATGTATGTGTATGTTATGCACATACATTATACACCCCCATACACACTACCACCAGAGGCCTTCCAATCTGCTACATGGTATTTTATGACATCATATACTAATACATATTCTGGCCTCTCCACCCCGGAGGTACATGCGCGGCTTTATTACTCAGGGATCGCAGATCTCTCTGCAGGTACCCGGAGTGAAGACAAATCGTCAGGAGTTACCGGTCTTATTGTAATGGGCGCCATTTCTCACAAAGCCTCATTTAACAGGAGGAAGCAAAGTGCCTTCCATGGCGCGGCTGCAAAAACATTTCTAAAATACACGCTAAAGCCTTATAAATAATAACTCAAAGAGACCACAGCTGTCAGTGACAGCGAGAGACAGACGGAGGAAACGTAGAGACAGACACCGGAGGAAACAAAGAGACAGACCCCGGAGGAAAAGGAGAGAAGACCGGAGGAAAACAAAGAGACAGACCCGGAGGAAAGGAGAGACAGACACCGGAGGAAAAGGAGAGAAGACACCGGGAAAGGAGGACAGACCCGGAGGAAAAGGAGAGACAGACCCGGAGGAAAAGGAGAGAGACAGACACCAGAGGAAAAGGAGAGACAGATCCCCGAGGAAAAGGAGAGACGACACCGGAGAAAGGAGGCAGACGACACCGGAGGAAAAGGAGAGAACAGACACCGGAGGAAAAGGGAGACAGACACCAGAGGAAAGGAGAGACAGACACCGGAGGAAAAGGAGAGAACAGACACCAGAGGAAAAGAAGACAGACACAGAGAAAAAGGAGAGACAGACACCGGAGGAAACAAAGAGACAGACACCGGAGGAAAAGGAGAGACAGACACCGGAGGAAAAGGAGAACACACCACGGCCCCCACGTGTCACCGTCCATTAAAACACTTCACATACAGATCCATATAATCTTCTGCACTCGCACTTAATGCCACGGCTGGATCTTACTAGAAAAGCTCCCATGGGCTGTGGTTGGGCCTCCGTGGCCAGCGGCAATGATAATAATAATAATAATAATAATAATAATAATAATAAAATGAGTGTTCTGACGCAGTATATTATGAAATAGGGAAGAAGATATATCAGAAGTATGAGTGCGATGGCGCACTTTGTGTTCAGTTCTTTCTGGCCGCCTGTAGCTGATTCCACACTTTTATAAATCCCAGTTTCCCGTGATGAGAAGCCGGAGATTGCAGCGTTGCTCAGAAAGTGGGATTTGTGAGCTGGGTAACGGGGAGTGGATGGGAAATTGAGGCCGGTAAAGATAAGACTTTAATTTGCTTTTGCAGGGTAAAAATAAGCATTTTTCTAGGAAACCATATAAAAGCGCAGTGTGAGCATAGCGGTGGCAGATAGATATATATACACATACACACACACATATACACACACACACATATATATATACACACACACCATATACACACCACACACACATATATATACACACACACATATATATATATACACACACATATATATATACACACACCACACATATACACACACACACATATTATATACACAACACATACACCACACACATATACATAACACACACAACACATACACACACACACATATATATACACACACCACATATATATATACACCACACACACACATATAATATATATTATACACACACATATATATACATATTATATATACACACACACACACATATATACACACACACAACACATACATACATATATATTATATATTACCACACATATCATATATATAACACACACACACACATATTATATATATATACACACACACACACATTATATATATATATATACACACACACACATATAATATATAACTCTATACACACACACATATACACACACACACACACACACACATATATATATATATACACAACACATATATATATATACACACACACACACATATAAATATATATACATATATATATATATACACACACACACATATATATATATATACACACACACACAACATTAATAATATATATAATACACACACACACATATATATTATATATATACACACACCACACATATATATATATATATTACACACACACACATCTATACACACACACATATATACACACACACACACCATATATACATATATACACACATTACAAATATATATACACACACACACATCCTATACACACACACTATACTATTATCACACACACACACACACATATATATATATATATATACACACACACATACGCTGTGACAGGCGACTGCCTCCCAGTACTCCCAGTACATTTTTAATTGAATGATAATAATAGCTGCAGATAAAAGAATGGAAATAAAACGAATATCACTAATATCAACCGAGCCTCCATAACTCCAGAGATAAAGTGGAGCGTGCGGAAAAATCAGCCACCAAACTTACAGAAGCAGGTGAAAGGTGAACAGAGAACACTCAGTAAATAAGGGAGACTCAGCATCGTGTAGAGTGAATGTGGGACACTCAGCATCGTGCAGAGTGAATGTGGGACACTCAGCATCGTGTAGAGTGAATGTGGGACACTCAGCATCTTGTAGAGTGAATTGTGGAGCATAGTGTAGAGTGAATGTGGGACACTCAGCATCGTGTAGAGTGAATGTTGGGACACTCAGCATCGTGTAGAGTGAATGTGGGACACTCAGCATCGTGTAGAGTGAATGTGGGACACTCAGCATCGTGTAGATGTGCAATGTTCAGGCAATCGAGAGTGAATGTGGGACACTCAGCTCAGCATCGTGTAGAGTGAATGTGGGACACTCAGCATCGTGTAGAGTGAATGTGTTCAGCATCGTGTAGAGTGAATGTGGGACACTCAGCATCGTGTAGAGTGAATGGTACTAAGGGTACTAAGCGTTGCCGATATCTCCAAGCGTCCATGTATAATTTAGAAGTTGTTCGCTTGGCCAATCAGCAGCGGTTCTGCGTGGCGTGTTACAATCACGTGTTACAATCACCTGCAATGCACATTTAATTGAAGCGCTGACATTATCCGCAGCTCTGAGACGGTATTTTTTTGTAAACTTTGGCATTTTCAATTATTGTTCACCTATAAAAGCTGTCATTTTCAGCTGACGGTGCATAAAAGGATATTCCTGATATATATCAGACTCTTTCTAATAATAATAATATATACATATATCACAATCTTTCTAATAATATATATATATATCAGAATCTTTCAATAATAATAATAATATATATATATATATCAGAAATCTTTCTAATAACTTTCTAGATAATAATATATATCAGAATCTTTCTAATAATATAATATATATTATATATATATCAAGAATCTTTCTAATAATAGTATATATTATATCAGAATCTTTCAATAATAATATATATTATATATATATATCAGAATCTTTCTAATAATATATATATCAGAATCTTAAATAATAATCAGAATCTTTCTAATAATAATATATATATACAGAATCTTTTCAGAATCTTTTATATATCTATATAATATATATATATATATCATATATCAGAATCTTTTAATAATAATAATATCCTAATATAATAATAATATATATATACAGAATCTTTCTAATAATAATAATATATAGAAATCAGAATCTTTCTTAATAATAATATAATATATATCGATCTTTCTAATAATAATATATATATATATCTTCTAGAATCTTTCTAATATAATATAATATATATCAGAATATATATATAATATATATATATCAGAATCTTTCTAATAATAATAATGGCAGCCAAGAGCTGCAAACTTTCTCTATTTTCACCTGAAATGGTGTCACCCTGAAATGGTATTAAAACATGTAAATTAGGCTGGAAATCTGGATTCGCTCATAGAAACTCTAAGAGAATTACGGTTCCCGCGAACGCATGACACTTCCATACTACAAGACACGTACGCCACGTACATGGAGAACACAGAATCTTCCGGCGGTCCCACGTATGTTTAAACCCCGTCACATTCTGTGGCACAGAGGATCTCACATGTTTCTTGCAGACTGAATTTAGATAAATAAGAAAATGCCTTCAAACACGATATTTCTTCCTAATTTCCTGGCAGCGGGATCCGTGGCGCCGCCGTCAGTGGCACACAATGAGATATTAATTCTCAGTAATTCTGCTGCATCGCCTCCTCGCGATGTCATCGAAAATAATCTGCTGGGATTTGAGTCAATAAACACAAGAAACAGAACCCGCTCCGCAGCTTTTAAACGTTACATTTTACCAACACTAGACGCGTTTCACCAACTAGACGAGGTATTGCAACGGAGCGCCCCCCTCGACACACAAAGGCCGAGGACCACCAGACCACAGGAACCAGAAATACCTGGCACATTCATGGAGGAGGACGGTGACCGACAGCTCCGCTTCACCAGCTGTCACCACCACAGACCAACGTACAGCCCACGTGAGACCTCCAAATCCGGGCCCCCAGCCTACAAGCTCTTTGCTTATTTTCCTCAATATTGACTACCTTTTGGTCAAATCCAACTCCAGAACACAGCATGAGCTGCACAAACCAGCATCAATAATGTCTGGGACTCAGGACTGGAGAAGACCTTCGTTTACCCAGCGAGTGAGGATACAAAGTAATAGAGATTTACCTTCACAATTGGCAAGGTCGCCCTGGATGGGTGCGTAGCCACTTCTGCACTCACAGGTAGCCTTCGTGTCCCAGTTATTGCACTGAGAGTTGTCCCCACATCGGGGGCCTTCTGCGCAGAAGTCATACCCTACAAGATAAAACAATATAATAAAAAACATCAAATGGATAGAAAAGGATTTTGCAACGGTTTCCATGAGACGGGGAGCGTTTGGTGGGAAAAGCCCACTTCTCCACCTGGAGATATTTAGAGATCCAGACCCCCGTCATGAGAAGAGATACAGAAGTCTCACTAAGGTCTATGATCTTAATTTACATGTCATTTACCAAAGATGCCCCCAAAAACATCATTTTTTTTTTACTAAAGAAATGTTAGAATTGGGTCGCGAGCTCACAGCTGGCAGCGTCGGGAGTCCCTTTAACTTAAAGTCACATTAAGAAATTCCCAGTAATTACATCTCAGTAATTCAGGCTTTTGCTCCATTAGACAGAGCGCTAGAACTGGACGGATACGGAGCAAAGAATAGAAAGTAACCATTTATCTGAAATGCAAAGCTCTTTGGGTGGCTTAAAGAACCATTGTTTTTTATTTTGTTTGTACCCAAAAAAAGCCTCTTCCTTAACCCAAGTAACTCTAATGATCAGCAGTTTGTAGGGATCATGTAGTCCGGCTCATGCATCAGATTTGCTTTAATTCTGGGTTAGAACAAACGGAATTCATAGGGACTCAGCCAGACGAGGCTTAAAGCCGAGCTGAAAGAACCGGAGTGACTGGGCAGGGTCCGCTTCTATACGTCCCATGAAGGGGCATCGTCGGCTAATGAGGGGCTTCAGCTTCCGTTAATACAAAATCATATCGGAGGGAAAATTTTCCTACAATCCGTTCCGGTGGGCGATCGGAGCCCCCTCATAACATCCGCTGCTGCTGCGGCAGATGAGCTGCTTTACATACAAATTGAACACACGCAATTATTTCGGCGTGTAGACTCTACACACGCAAGAGACGTGCAAATTAACCCCTGAATTCCCAAATTACAGAACAGGGAAGAATTTCAGAAATCTGGAAATAATAAAGTAATTTCAAACAGAAGATGTGAGCTGAGAAGCGTCTCCTGCGCTCAGTAAACTCTATCAAGAACTCTATGCTTGTGAATTCTTGCATTTTAACCCTTTCTAAATACCTGCATTTATTCAGCAGGAAGAAAAATAAAGCCTTTCTTGAATCCACAACTGAATAAGCAAATGCTAAAAATAATGATTATTATAACGTTGCATGCCTCTTTTGCTAGAATTGTACCGGGTTCTGTCCAATTAACCAAGTAACATCATATGCAGTAAAAGAATTCACAAATAAATAACAATCTCAAATCGTGATTCTATGCACAGAACCAGTGAGTGACACCATGGCTACAATTACATCCAATTCCAGCCGGGAACATTTATCTGGCATATTCTTGGTGACGCATTGAATGAAACCCATTTCCAAACCCTTCTCGTCTGACCCGTCTCTGTCGCTCGGCTTGTCAAAAGTATCGGGCAGCCAGAAAAGACTCATATGTGATCAATTTCTAAGGAAAAGAATCATATCGCTGATATCGACAAAAATTCCCCAAGAAATTCAGGAGAACCTTAAGCTCCACGGTTGGAGCCGCAGCAGAAGGATGAACAGAGGAGGTGGGTTAGTGTTTCCAGCACAGAGAACGTACTACAGCCGGATATCGAGGAGCACTACTGCGGCCGTCATTGGGGGAAGGATCTAGAAATGGATCATGTTGGAGGAATTTGGAGGAAACCCCAGGGGCAAACAGAGAGAGGCAGGCGCCTGGTAAGAAAGCGAGAAGGACGTTCTCAAGGTCCTCAGCAGCAGAAATTAAAAGCCGGACTGTTGGTGAGACATCTAGAGAGGTCCTACTTGGAGGTCTTTGGGGAAATCAGAACATGGACTGTTGACGAGACTTCTATTTCTTTGGGGGAGACAGACTGTGGATGACATTGCTGAGGGAGACAAACACATCGGTGCGTTCGCAGGACCCGTGAGTAAACCATGGGGTCGCCATCGTGTCTCCACTGGAAATCAAATGAAAGGCCACAGAAAGTTTAACAGGTCTCACAGAGTCATTACTGCTGGTGAAGGAAATGATGATGACGACCTGTTTTTTCACAATCAGATTATTTCACCTAAACTACACTCTGTCAACACACACAAGCTCACGGAGACAATCAGCACCTCTTATCAGATGTGAAATATGTTATTTACTGTAAACATGCCTACGCCTGGCTATATCGAGAGCAAAATAGAAGAAAGTGCGACATTAATGAATGATTCAAGACAACTTCCCCGAGTATGAGGTCAGGGAGCCTAAAAGACTCATATTATGGGGTGAGAGAAATGGGCAAAGGGCTCGCTATAACACCAAGCGGGTGAACATGGAGAGAAAATGAGAGAGGGCAGAGAAAGGGGGCCAAAAAAGAAGACAGAAAGACAAGAAGAGAGAGAAAGGAGAGACATGGGGATGAGGTGCGAGACAAAACAGAAAACAATGGAGAAAGACAGAAGAGATGCGATGGGTGAGAACGAGTCGAGTGTGTAGGTTCTCCCTGCCTGTAACAAGCATTACACAAACCCCTGGAGGTAACGAGCGCGGCTCCTGTCATCTCTGCAGGCTCGGGGTATTACACGTTTCTATCATCCAAACGGGCCGAGGATCCGAACGCACTGTATGGGATTTAATCCATGAAACGACCTCCTCCTCTGTTCAAGGCTTAAACTACAAAAACATGCACGGGGGGGGGGCTCTGTCCTGTTGGGTTTTTTCCTCATTAAACCTGTGATTTTTTTCCTTTTTCTGTTTATTATTATTCTATAGGTTGCTGGCTGATTATATATACAGTATATGACCAAAAGTATTGGGACACCTGACCATTACACGCACAGTAGCTGTGATGACATCACATTCTAAACACAGCAACAATAATACAATGTCGGGTCCCCCCTTTGCAGATATAACGGCTTCCATTCTTCTAAGAAGGATTTTCACAAGATTTCGCGGAGTTTCTGTGGGAATTTTTGCCCGTTCATCCAGTAGAGCTTTTGTGAGGTCAGACGCCGATGTTGGACGAGACGCCCGGCTCGCACTCTCCGTTCCAGTTCATCCCAAAGGTGTTCGATGGGGTTGAGGTCGGAGCTCCGTGTGGCCGGCCAAGTTCTTCCACCCCAAACTCATCTAACCATGTCTTTATGGAGCTTGCTTTGTGCGCCTGGGCCGCTGGAATAGAAAATAGTTCCCCAAACTGTCCCCACAAAGCTGGAAGTCAAGCATTGTCCAAAATGTCCTGGTGCTGAAGGATTAAGATTTCCCTTCACTGGAAGTAATGGACCCAACCTCTGGAAAACAGAACCAGACCGTTATCCCTCCCCCACCAAACTTTACAGTTGGCAGAGCACCACCCAATCCTATTCCAGCTCCAAGTGTCCTATCCCAGTACCACCCGTCCTATCCCAGCTCCTAGCGTCCTATCCCAGCACCACCCCATCCTATCCCAGCACCACCCATCCCAGCTCCAACCGTTCTTATCCCAGCTCCAAGCGTCCTAATCCCAGTACCACCCCTCCTATCCCAGCACCACCCCATCCTATCCCAGCACCACCCCATCCCAGCTCCAACCGTCCTATCCCAGCTCCAAGCGTCCTATCCCAGTACCACCCATCCTATCCCAGCTCCAAGCACCCTATGCCAGTACCACCCCTCCTATCCCAGCTCCTAGCGTCCTATCCCAGCACCACCCCATCCTATCCCAGCACCACCCCATCCCAGCTCCAACCGTCCTATCCCAGCTCCAAGCGTCCTATCCCAGTACCACCCATCCTATCCCAGCTCCAAGCACCCTATGCCAGTACCACCCCTCCTATCCCAGCTCCTAGCGTCCTATCCCAGCACCACCCCATCCTATCCCAGCACCACCCCATCCCAGCTCCAACCGTCCTATCCCAGCTCCAAGCGTCCTATCCCAGTACCACCCTCCTATCCCAGTAACACCCTCTATCCCAGCACCGACACCAATCCACTCCAACCGTCTATCCCAGCTCCAGCGTCCCTATCCCAGTACCACCCCCTCCTTCCCAGTACCACCCAATCTATTCCAGCTCAAGTGTCCTATCCCAGTACGCACCACCTCCTATCGCCAGCTGACTAGCTTTAGTCTATCCACTTCTAAGTGCGTCCTATCACCAGTACCACCCCTGCCTCAATCTCACCCAAATCGTCCTATCCCAGTACCACCCCACCTATCCCAGTACCACCCCACCTATCCCAGTACCACCCGTCCTATCCCAGCTCCAATCGTCCTATCCCAGTACCACCCCACCTATCCCAGTACCACCCCACCTATCCCAGTACCACCCGTCCTATCCCAGCTCCAATCGTCCTATCCCAGTACCACCCCACCTATCCCAGTACCACCCCACCTATCCCAGTACCACCCGTCCTATCCCAGCACCACCCCATCCTATCGCATCCTTTCCCAGCGCCACGCGTCCCATCCCCTATAGGTGGTTGATTTTATGCATCTGTAGCACTAAGTCTCACACATATACAGTGTGAGTAATTAGATATTAGAATATTCCAGAATTATAATAGATTGTCTGAACCTGACGCAGAACAAACATTTGTAATGACAGGAAAAGCAGATTAATGTCCTGATGGCAAAGGCCAAAGCGCAGAAAAGATTCACATCGTCCACATACCGCGGCTCACGGGCTCAGTTACACGCTTACACGGACACAGAAGCACAGGTTACACGGACACAGAAGCACAGGTTACACGGACACAGAAGCACAGGTTACACGGACACAGAAGCACAGGTTACACGGACACAGAAGCACAGGTTACACGGACACAGAAGCACAGGTTACACGGACACAGAAGCACAGGTTAC
>VKOC01029971.1:0-10387 GCA_009364415.1 Spea multiplicata
GATGCAGCGTTTTACCCATTACATAATCATAATGATAATGTAAATACTATTTAAAAAGATATGTCACTATAGGCTGTAGGATTGGCACTTTTCTTGTAATAGTTGGGCTAAAAATATTCACACTTCAGTACAGATTGTCTGGGGCAGGTCCATGCATAAAATACATACAGTTTAAGCACAAAGCAATGGTAGTAAACATTTAGTCGTCATACCTCGTAATTTAGTAGGCATCAAAGAGGGATTGAGCAGAAATGAGTGTGGAGTGGACAGTGCCTCAAACTAGACAATAAAGCATTTCCACAAAGTAGTGGTAATCTACTGTTATACCAGAGGAGCTCTTGGTGTCTGAGACATTACTACTGTGTGGCTCAAATGCACCCCTTACCTTGTGTTACCTGGGGCAGCTTCTCCTCTTGCCCAATGGAACTCAAAGCCCTGATGATATCAATCAGATAGTTGTGTTCCCAAATTACATAGTTTGCAACAATTGAACTTTTGTCTGGCACCAAACAAGTATCCCAATTATCTGGTGACTGTGCATGCCTAAATTGGCACTTTACATAAGCAATAGGATTGGGGATGGGCAATCCATTGGCACAGTGATGTGGTACCATTCTATCATCAACATAAAGGGGGGAACCTGACAAAGTCAGGTAACCTACCATAGGCAATCTGGAAGCTGATAAGTATGCTAGTGTAAGAAACGTCTTTCCTAACTACTCAACCTGGAAGAATAAATTAGTCTGTTCTTTATGAAATATTTATGCACATTTTCCAGCCTGAAAAAAACAGAATATTCACTTTCATATAGATTCTCTAAATCTGCAGCAGCATTGTATTTCAAAATTGATCTTGCATCAGCATATGATGGGATAGATAAAAAAGACTCTTCTTTATTACATTGAGATAGAAGCTATATGTATGGCTTTGCCTTTGTCATGTAATGCTTTAGTAGGCACTATACAAATAAGTTATATATATATTTGAGGGGTATGTAAGGATAATAACACAAGAGGTTAGAATATGGGAGTTCTAAAACAGGATAAACAAAGAAGGATTAACCAAAATGAAGGCTAAATCTTGAAACAAGTACAGCTGTGTGGGAAATGCTAATGTTGAACAAGGTTAGTTTCAACAACTGGGTCACTTAAAAGCCCAGGGCTTTAAATCCATAATGTGTGTAGATAAAACAAGCATGGAGAAGAAAATGCAACTAGTTCAATCCCATAAATTCCAAAATGAACTACAGGTCTATAAGCCATTAAGAAACGCTCCGTTTCTCCAAAGGTGACTCACCAGGCCTGCGGCTTCCGTTTCACTAAGCCTTGACGTCTCCACTGTGAGTGAGGGCTGAGGTGGTAGGTCAGCTGTCTGCACACTTTCTCCATAGCCCCAAGTGAATCTCCTTCCTGCAAAACAAGACATGCTCGGAATAGCTGGTAACGTGTAATACTTTACTAGTCAATGACTGTAAACGTCACTTCTAAATTATAGGCAACCCGATATCAAATATCTGAATTATAAGCAGTAATAATGTAACATAAAGCACCAATTTTGCATTTCTCAATCCTATCTGGTAATACATTTTATTCAAGATGATCTCATGCATTGCTACTTTACTGTAGACCAGATAGTTCACAAAACATTGTCTAGTTGGCAAGCAGTCCATTTACCAATAACTAAAGGCACTAAATGTATCTTGCTGTAAAAGGAATGTAGTAACGATGGAGGGATTTATCTAGGTTAGCTGCCATGCGCCTCAAAAAGGTATGCCATCTCCCCATGAGCCAGTTAGCAATCCTATCCACTCTCTCCCTCATTAGCATTCATGTACTTTTCACTCTTTTCTTATTCCACCATTATGTCTTCTGCTCTCCATACTTCATCAAATGTATTGTCTACAGCAGGAACTGACATTAACTAGGCAGCACTGAAAGCAATAATGGGCTAGAAAAGTGACAATATGCCATTATAACCAGGGAAGAGGACAGAAGTTAAAAATGTTGCTGCCCCAGGGGTTGCCACCAGGAACATGTCACCTAAGCCTTGTAGGCAGGAATCTAAATCCCTATTCCTAATGTCCAGAAGCTATGCATGACTTTAACGTGCCTTGTCAGTAAATTATATTATATTATATATTAACATATATTAATACTGATAAATATGTCCTCATTGCCTGTAAACAAATGTATATTAATGTGGTAACTAGCTAAATGATGGTATAGAGTTGACATATTAAGAATTGTCCTGTTCAGTGTTGTTCTACAAATAGAACTTTTTAGTTTTTGCTGTGTTCATGATCTTTCGACACACTCATCAACTGCAGTGCCAGTGGCACCTTATCAGCCCAACACATTGACAATGTGAGTCTATAACAAAGATTTAAATTGTCCTGCTTGTGCCATTAATAAGGATGGATGGTGTAAGAAATCATGCTTTAGTCAATATTTGTAGGAGGAAATATCCTCACAAACAACACTGATTGCTGCTGTGAAGAATGATGTGACTTGATGTTGATTAATCCAGCATGTCAGCAGAAATCACGAAATACCATAATAAAACAAGTTTAGGTCTCCAGGGTTTACGGGTGGAAGAAACTTGAGAAAAGAGAAATACTAAAGTCAAATTCTTGGTAATATTGTACTAGGACTGTAGCAAACCTGTGACGGATGCATGTGGCCTGCAATTCTATAACATAGGCCTTAAGGGTAGACTTATATTATAAGAGACCTGAAGCATATGTCCCATAATACTATAACAGACATGGGCATTCCCCTTGCTGTGTATTGTTTGGGCTTAAGGAGACAGACAAAATATTAAGAAAGGCCTGAATCATACTCCTGTACACTATAGCTCCTTATGGGCGGTAGAAAGGAGTGGTTGAAATAAGAAGGTAGGTCTAGTCCCTAATAGACCTTAATGGAAACACAGCGGGCAACACCAATCACTACATCCCCTCACAACAATTAACAACTGACACAGTGTTCTGGTAATAAGCTTATTTGTTGTGCCTAATGCCTTCTGGGTTCTGTGCCCTAATGTCTCCCAAGGGAACATGGCTCTTACTCAGGAAGGCAGTGAGCAGAATGTATATGGGAAGCTAGCAGAATAACTTAGAATTCTGGTCAACAGAATGGAACGAAATTGTCCTTTTATATCCCCTCCTGTTGTCACTTTAAGATAAACTGCTCCCCTTCCCTCCATCAAACACCTTTATAAGATGATCCCCCCCCCCAGACACCTTCACAAGAATTGTCTGTCACAAGACATAGCACAATCGCAGGCCGAGGTTAAAATTAGACCGAGAAATCAGAAACTCTGAGTCATCGCGAAGTCGGGAACAAGGATAAAATGAATTAATACTTCCTTTTCAGGCTCTAATCTCAGAGCAGTGTCTGCGATTAACCCATATGAAGCTCCATAATTCCTTGAACTGTGAATATTACAGAACAATGCAAAGTTAGTGCATTTATCCACATTATCAATGTAATTTATTCCAAAATTAAGGGAAGCTCACGTCTCCTACAACATCTGATGAAAAATCACAGCATATGTTCTTCTACAAAGAATGTCTGTGAACTTTTTTTTTACATCAAGTGTACCTCCTGGAAATATCTATTTCTATTTGCTTACTTCGTCTATTGGGAAGCTGCAATAATATAATAATAGGTAATAATAATAAAAATAAAAAAGCAAGTAAGTATTCACACACAAACCAGCAAAGCCTTGAAAACCTGAAACGTTTGAAAAGTTCTTCTCCTTTTAGACCCAGCACAGTGAAAGTTGTGGGTTTTTGGACTTTATAAGAATAATAATAAGAAGGAACACACACTGTTGACCTTATTTTCATTAAGGCTACTCAGCTGATTGCAACAAATGCTTACTCTGATCACCTGAAAACCACTCACAGAGGACCCAGAGGAAAAAAACTCAAGGGGATTTAAATATAAATCTTGCTTCTACAGAAATAAGCTTACTGACTCTTAAACAGGGTAAGCTGGTTTGGCTTATCCCATAATGCTATATGCCACACTATTACTATCGAAGTGTTTCTGTGTGCCCTGCATAATGAATAAGTAAATTGGTGAGAAATCTCCCCACATTAGCAATGCCTTATACAGGGCCAGCTCACACCTGGCATGAAAATATCACTGGAGTATAGCCCTTAAAGATAAATAATGAAATTTCAATGCTACTGCAAACTCTGGGGTTGGTAAATACACGCTACAGTGCTAATGGACCAAAAACGATTGAGACTTTTTTTTTGTTTTTTTTGGTCCATTCGTTTTCGGACAATGCATTCCTTTTCCTGTCCTTTTATTTCAGAAGAAAAAAAAATGTTGCCACCCTCATTCTCTCTCATGCCTCATGCTCTTCCACACTCTCCCTCACACTCTCGTTTGCCCTCTCTCACGCTTGCTCTTTCTAATTGTGTCCTTAATTTCTCTGTTGACAGCTTCTGTGTCTCCATGCCCCTGAGCTCCACTTATCTTGCATCTTCTTGTTCTTCTGCCTTCAGTCTCATTTTTTCTTTCTACTTCAGCAAAATGGCAGGGCCTCCGGTCAAATATCTCTCCCCCATTTTGGAGGAATGGGAAGAGGGTGTGCCCGGAGGCGCCATCCTTTTTGCCGAAGTAACCTCAAAGTGAACTTCCACAAAATGGCGGAACTTCCCTGTTCCTCTAATCGGGGGAGAAGGTGTGCCCAGAGGCTCGCCCAGAACCCACCATGAGGCTACTTTTGCAAAAGGGCAATGCATCCAGCCACACTCCATAAATTCCAAAGTTCTGCTCAATGGCAGTGTGAAATTTACTAGCAGTGGTTCAGCAGGTAACCAACAGCGGAAGTAGAAATAAGAAGAACATGAAAAAACTTCAAGGTTTATATATTCTTAATCTTGTTTTAGCTCATATAGGATTTTCCTGCATGATCTACAACAAGATTAAAACTGCCCTGTTACATATATACAGTTTCTTAACATGAGTCAACCATGGCAAGGCTTGTTCTGAGTGGAACCTGTCCAGTGAAACCGCTGTATGGTCTTGCCCACCAGGCTGCAGCTCAGTTTCAGGGTCTTGGCAATTTCCTTATAGCCTAGGCCATCTTTATTTACAGCAGCAATTCTTTTTTCAGGCCCTCAGAGAGTTCTTTGCCATGAGGTGCCATGTTGAACTTCCAGTGACCAATATGAGAGAGTTTGAGAGCGATAACACCAGATTTAACACACCTGCTCCCCATTCACACCTGAGACCTTGTAACGAGTCACATGACACCGGGGAGGGGAATTGGCTAATTGGGCCCAATTTGGACATTTCCACTTAGGGGTGTACTCACTTTTGTTAAGGTTAAGATATGAATGGCTGTTGTTGAGTTATTTTTAAGGGAACAGCACATTTACACTTTTACACAGGCTGTACACTCACTACTTTACATTGCTGCAGAGCGTCATTTCTTCAGTGTTGTCACATGAAAATATATAATAATATATTTACAAAAATGTGAGGGGTATACTCACTTTTGCAAGGGCTTCAGCCACAGAGACATGTCTTTGAAGTATGACCTTCAGTGATATTGGAAAGTGCAATGATAAATGGAAATGACAAATCCTGAGCTGTGTCGTAGTTTGCTATGAGACATAAGTACTTATACCCGAGGATACGCTGCATGTTGGCAAATAAATATATAAATATTCCAGGATCACCAACAGCTGGAGATTTGAAAAGATTTGAAGCAAATTTGCCGGTAGCAGTAATAAAGAAGGATGATGAGGACAGACTGACACTTCAAAGACACCTCCTCAGTGCATGAAAGAGATCAGTGAAAAGCAAAATAACTAACATATTGTAAACTCAATTAGTATAATATAGAGTTCTATACTCCATCCCATCTATGTAGAACTGACAAGGGAAGCAACAGGCCAAAAGGGGAGTCTAGCATAGAAGCATAAACATTATAAAAAAATCAAAACCTTTAAATTTTGGTAAAAACTTGCAATATGACCAAAAACAATACACATTTTTGGCTTCCTACAGACTTGTTGGAATTGAAACATAGGATGACTACAAATGGTGAAAAACTGTATCAATCTATAAGAAATAGAAAAGGCAGACCCTTGTTAAAGAAGAAGAAGAAGGTACTGTGATCATTTGCATATCTGTGTCAACAAGACTTCTAATCCGGTGGCACACTGTAATCTCCAAAGGATGAGACTCTAGATTAGATGTGGATTTATTCTTGATAAAAGAAGTGTTTTCAGAAGTCACTATAAAGGCTGCAAGCTACAAAAGAGGTTTGGATAAAAAAAATTATAAAAGAAGTCCATCCAATCATATGCTCAGTGAGATGCTTCATCCGTTGTCCTTGACTGCAATCCTTAACCCTTTTGCTATGAATTTGTTATGGACATGATTTGAACATGAGCATGAACAGCTCAGAAGGCAGACACTATTGAAACAGAACTTCTAAATCAAATGCTGTTTGTTTTAACTGGAACGATTCAGTGAAGCAAACACATTCTAGTTTCACCAATGAGCAGCTCAATTGCAGAACAAATGTATTCATCTTCATGGGAAATAGTTTGGAGGAAGAGTTGGAAAGATGGTAGCAGAGCATCCTTTAGTGTAATGCCTGGTCATGAAAGATAGGTTGAAGGCAATTCCTGGGAGCCATTGCCTTGCAGAACCCCAATAGAGATGATCAGGGGTAGGAGTCAAGTCTAGCAGTCTATGCTTTGATGCGCAAGTAGAAGCATAGATACAAAGTTCAGAAGATGGTAATTGAACCACTAGGCTCGGGTGGCTGACTCACAGGCAGCAGGACACCAAACACAGAACGTAGAGTGAACACAGTAGTGTAAACTGGTACAAGGTAGGTCAGAGGACATCCGAGCCAAACAGAGCCGGGTACTGATAGGAAATCCAAACCCGTTTTCTAGGGGCATAACCAAGAGTGCCACAAGAAGATTTTTGTAGGCTTGATAGGAAACATAGTCAGGAAATTGTCAGAACTCAGTAGAGGCCTTGTCACCCCCTATATTTATGTTTTAGATAGGTGTTTTTTTGAATAGTATTCAATGTGCTGAATTCTTGCTTTGTTTTTTTGCACTTATTGGTCATTATTATTCTAGCAGCAACACAAGAATCAGGATATTTTGCCTTTTATGCTTTTTAGGATGTGGGTTGCTTTATTTTTTTGGATATTTATTGTGCTATGCATTTGCAGGTTCAACCTTAGGGTTGAGCAGCCCCTCTTGCTACACAGGTGCCTCATGCTCCTACTTTCCACTAGTTTCTACTGACATACACATGTGTTGTGGCATACAAAACATGTGAGCTCCTCAGCAAACACTGCATTAAATGTAACCCAATTACCCAGAAACTTGTGGATGACACTCATTTTCACCTTCTTGCCTAATTCCTCAGGGGGTCGCACTGGAGCATGCAAAAAGTGTGCCTCATAGTAGCTACCACACTCGTGTTCAATATTTCATCCAGGACGTGTCATGGGTTAAAACAGTTAAGTTACAAAATAAACCAATATTTTGATGCAATTATAAGGGAACAAGGGGTTATTATGCTGAAACAGTATAACAGATAATATGCAGATATGCATATGCCTAAAACACCCTGTTTCTAATCATGCCACTGGAGTCCACTCACAATCCTAAACCATGCATACTCAGTCTGCACCTCCATCCCATTATCCCATTATTCTATTATTATCTCATTATAGTATACTCATAACATCACTGGTGGAGCACTGGTCCACTCTTGGAACATATGAGTCAGCTTTGTTGCTATCCTTACATCATGAAATGTACTGCATCAACCGAAAGTAACCCCTAGCCTGTGATGTGCTGACGTGTTCGAGTCTGTGTATCTGTACTGTAGGTTATTTTTAGAGGCACATCAAACAGAGAACAGTGCTTCTTCAATATCGTAATAATTGGCTTTCACTTTTATGTCCTGATTATAGGTAAGCACATTCTATATTTAGAGGTTTTCTCCAAAAGTTTCCAAATTTAGCATCGTCATGTGAATTGGTAAAAACACATTTCTAGTAACAGCTGTGCTTGACGTAGATAAAAGAAAAACCCTTCACAATGACATAAAACAGGGTTTTCAAGAAATATTTATAACCAAACCAACTTCTTATGAATTTGTGTATCATTTGTGAGCACACAAGTACTGTATATATGTATCTATATGTGGTTGAAAATAAAACTTTTCATTATTAAAACAATAAAATAAGTTTTTCCAACTTTTTTAAAGACGTTATTTAGTTAACGCTTGTTACACATACGAGCACTAAGTCAGACTCCGAAATAGAATATGCTTTTGTTACTTTCATTAGTTTGAATTGAACCAGTTGATTAAATTAAGGCAGTCGCAATGTACAATTGTGTGTATCACTGCGCCACAGTATTTGTCCACGTGTTAAAACACGATATAGGGATTCTTGGGGGACTTACTATATCCCAGTATAAACACATTCTCTAGGATGCCCCTGATTATAACTTAATCTATTTGGAACGCCTCAGGTTTCCAGCAGAGCTATAGGAAACTATTGCAAATTAACCCCTTAAGGACAATGGGTGGTCCCTAAACCCATTGAAAACAATGCATATTGAGCCCATACATGTACGGGCTTTGTCATTAAGGGGTTAATAGCTTGACATAACATATTTAAAATTACATGTCACCGATAGGTTGCGTGAATATCAAGGCAGAGCGACCTGCCGTTCTCAAACTCACCCACAGACATTCGCTAAGAGCGTCATTTTTCTGCACTGGTAGAATGAGTTAAAGTTGCAAAGAACACATTTTCATATCAATTATGCACATAACTTCGGACTGCACAAAACATCTTGCATTGTCTGCAGAGTGTAAACTAGCCAGCGGAAGATATAGCTGATCAAAAAAGTGAAACTGCTGAAAATGAAAAAATAAGCATTAAAAAAAATGCGTAGTACGTGTTGATGGGATGAGATTTTTCTTGATATGGTACATTGAGCAGATGCAGAAATTACTGCACATAGTTGTGCTTCTATTATACAAGATAAAAAGAAACAGAGGAATCATGTCTGTTGCAATGAACGGCTCAAAACCTGCAGAGATGTCTCTTGTGCATAATTAGAATATGGATGGATGTTTTAAGGTCCTAATCCACTAATTCCTCAATTGAAAGGTAAACAACATCACTGGAAGTGAGTGATCTTTGTGCCTGGAGATACCCTAAGTGTACATCTGGAACCGATAACAGTTCATCCGTCCATGGAGCATATGAGTCAGCTTTGTTGTTATCCTTACACCACAGTGAGGTCTATTCTCTCATATGCAAGCTTCATATTCACTACTGGCAATTTGCATTTGAGATGAAAAACAACCAAATTCTTACGTTCCCGCTTGCAAATGTTATCTCACATGAGATGAAGTGTGAGTCTGCATTCTCGTACTCCGCCCCATCTGCTAACAAATTGCCTTCCGCTATAGCCAAATATTCCAATTTTGGACTTATCAGTTCAAAGCACCTGCTGCCAGGGTATGGCTTTTCACCTGCAAGTCTTCCACGAACATTGCCCGTTCCTTAATGCTTCTTCTAAAGAACTTGGACGACACATCTGGAAACCCCTGTCTGCCTTGACATTTCTGCCTGGAATAAACCTTACTTCATGCAGTATAACTACTATTGTATGTTATATCGTGAATGCAGCCACTTTGACCTGCAACGGCTAAAACTGATTTTCTGAAAACATTTATTGCATCTATCACATATTTATCAAACTGTTTTTGTGCAAGTAAACAAATAGGTAATATTATGATATTCAGTGATGCAATGACTTTCATTTTAAGCAATGTGGCCTTTTGGGTATACGCTTAACCTCGCTGGTGCAGTGTCTTTGCCGAATAATTGGCTGTAGAGAATTACATGGATTCTGTGTAATTGTCAAGTTTCTCATGAGAATTTAGGGAGTCAACCGATTCCTTAATGAGGAACATAACTCATGTAATTAAATATTTTTAGAGATATATTATTTGGAAGAGATTAATTTAACGCAGGGAATCTCGAATATGAGGTAGAACCAGCATGAGATTTAGCTTCCTGAAGTACTCCACTCTCACCACCTGCCACCATTAAAGTAGCTGCAGATTCCTCCAAAGGTAACAGTAACTAAAAAAAAATCATGAGGTTATTTAATTGGGTAGAATAAGGATATAAAGCATGACAACAGGAAGTTAAGACAATTACATGGTTATACTGTTACATGGTCTTATTTAGTAGTTCTTAAGGGCAAATGAGCATTGGAGGCATGGTTTGGACATCTGGCCAGCCATATGCATGCTACATGAGCATAAAAATGTAGAATGCTTAAAAGTGCCTTAAAGAG
>VKOC01029974.1:0-19147 GCA_009364415.1 Spea multiplicata
CACCACAGGACGTTTTAAAGGTAAGTGAACTACAAAGGGGGAGAGGGAGAGGGTAGATAGTAAGGTGGGGTAGATAGTAATGCGGAGGGGGAGAGGGGGGTAGATAGTGAGAAAAGAGGGTAATAAGAATATTGAAATAAAGTCAAAGCCAGAATGAGTGAGAATGAACAAATTAATTTGTGTATGAATTGTGTAAATGAGTTGGAGAATAAATGAATTAATGTGTGAAAGAGTGAGAAAATTAATGATTGTGTGAATTAGTGAGTCACTGTAAAAGCGTCTGTTTATTTGATCTATACCTGAACTGCAGGGGTTAAGAAAAGGAGAGGTATTGCGTTTTATAATTCCCCACCTAAATATGAAAGCTGGAGACTCCACGGTCAACAGCTTGCCCTCACCCTCCCTCTGACTATGCACCCTCCTACCCACTGACCTCTTCTCCCTTTAGTACATTACATCAATTATCTGCTGTCACTGAAGAGGAGGTACATTCTCTTCTTCTTTCCTCTTCTCCAACCACATGCCCCCTTGACCTGATCCCTTCACATCTCACCCAGTCTCTTTCATCTACTCTTGTCTCTACTCTAGCTCACATCTTCAACCTCTCCCTCACTACTGGATCTGTCCCATCCTCCTTCAAGCATGCTACCATTACTCCAATCTTGAAAAAGCCCTCCCTTGACCCGACTGATCTGTCCAATTACCGTCCCATCCCTCTACTTCCTCTCACCTCTAAGCTTCTTGAAATAATTGTTTATACCCAATTAACTAAGTTTCTTGATTCCAGCTCCCTACTTGACTCTCTTTAATCTGGTTTTCCTCCTCGACACTCTACTGAGACAGCTCTTACTAAAGTTACAAATTACCTAACTGCTAAATCCAAGGGCCACTACACCATGCTAATGGCTGCTTTTGACACTGTGGACTGCCCTCTTCTCCTTCAATCTCTTCATGCTCTTGGTCTCCGTGACACTGCTCTCTCTCTCCTGGCTCACTTCTTACCTCACTGATCGTATCATCTCTGTCTCCAGTAACACTTCCCATTCTCAGTGGGGGGTACTTCAAGGCTCAGTTCTAGGACCCCTTCTGTTCTCTCTTTATACTTCCTCGCTTCGCAAACTAATCTCATTCTTTGACTTTCAATACCACCTGTATCCTGATGACATCCAGATATATCTATCATCACCTGATCTCTCTCCTTCTGTCTTAGATCCTGTAACTGACTGTCTCGCTTCTGTCTCTACCTGGATGTCAACGGTTGCCCTACCTACATCTCATCACTTATCACTAAATACACTCCTAACTGGTCTCTCCGTTCATCCAATGATCTCCTTCTATCCTCTACTTTGATTTCTAGCTCTCGTGCACGCTTACAAGATTTCTCAAGGGCTGCCCCTATCCTCTGGAATGCTCTCCCCTGGCCTATCTGTCTTTCTCCATGCCTTTTATTCCTTAAAATAACCCCCCAAGACCCACTTCTTTAAGGACGCTTACAACATAGCACATTAATGCCCTCCCATATTTCTTTAGCTCACTTTTTCTACTCCCTCTCCTGCAATACTTTTACTTGTTCTTGTCCACCCATTGTACAGCGCTACGGAGTTTGATGGCACTATACAAAACAATAAATAATAATATAAATCACAAAGTAATATCTTGTATGAAAAGGTGCAAGGTTAGGCAGCAACATTCTTTATGAAGGGCATTTCACTAAATGACCCTTAACCAACAATGACGTCTACAAGCCTTTTCATGGACACTGGGATCTGGGTACAGACGCTATGAAGCGCATGAGATTACACACTCAGGTGTGTGTATGTGTGTGTATAGATGTGTATATATAGATATATTAGGGAAGCACTGAAATGAAAATTCAGGATTAACTTGGCAGAAGCTGAAAATGACCCCCCACACACCTTTAAAAATTGTTTTGATAAAAACCATAACATGAGATAAATTGCCGTGACTCATCTGGGTTCCTGCTTCCCCTGGCCGGTACAAGAGACTCTGCTCGCACACTGTGTAAGCGTCTGTTTTTTATTTTGGCATTTTGCCGATTAATGCAATTTTCAGACGATATGTGTCGACCACCGATATATCGGTGCATCCCTAATTATTTATATATATATATAATATATAGTATGCGTTAGACATGCATTTGTCTTATCTCTTTGAAGTAAAGACTGTGATTGAAATATGATTTCAAAATAACAGCTGAACTGGCAGTGGGTTTTCATTCAAATTAGACCCTGCTACTGATTATATATTAGACCCTGTTGCCAACATATATTACAAAATTGGACCCTACACAAGCATTTCCTTGGGCCATGCTCCCTAGCTTGCAATCCTTCCCTCTGCTCCCACACCAAAAAAACACTTGCCACTGAGGGTATAGATCAAATAAACACATGGAAACAGCATTGCAGGTATTGTTCAACCGAATACACCGCGACTGAGCTAAAGGCCTCGCGGAGGAGACTGAGGGTCACTGAGCGGTTGCTGAAAACTCTCTCTCCTCTGCGTCCAAAAAAAAGGCGTTTTAATTCAGGTTTTGTCCCGGATTGAGGCTCACCCTAGCACAGTCACTTTGCCTACCCACTAGGCCTTCTCCACACTAAACCAACCAGGATGTTAGACTTACTCTTTCCTGTCAAAAATCTGTTAAAAGGCTATCTTTATTCTGCCACACAAATTAACCCCCCCTCGTATATCAAATAGTAAGTTCAACATAACCATGTCTTTTGAAACAAGACATCTATTCATTAACCAATTTACACATATTGCTTAACATATCAATAACTTGATAAGTGGTGGAGTGTGGTCTTTCATCTTTTGGCTAGACTTACAGTGCCTTGCACAAATATTCACCCCTTTGGCATTTTGGCATTAAAAGGGTTGCCAGATATTAAGGGGTCAATCTATCATGCAATCTTTATATATACAATTTGTTCTATCATTTTGCACAGAGGCAAAACCACATGAGTTTTAAAGGCTAGTAATTTCCTGTGGTATATTTCAAGCATATATGTATGAGTTTACCCTCATTTCACACATGTTCTCTGGCTAAAGAGAGAGAATGTCTCATCAGTTGTTGCTTGTGATATTTGCTCTAAAAGGTAAGGATTATTTAGTTAAATCTATTGTCACTATGAAGCGGAGCCATAAGAGCCATTGGGATGTATAACTGAGTAAACAATTCATGTCTGTGAAACATCCCACTAAAATATACTTAAGGAGGTCAGCGAAATGAGTGATGTAAAGCTGACACGGTCACCCTATTAGCTATTCCTAAAAAATAAGCTAAATCCACCACATTCCTAGATGTTTTAATAAAATGTAATGTTTTGGGGGTTTTTGCTATAATGGTTTATATTTACCTCAGACATTAATCGTTCATATCTGATCTCATTTATATAATTGTATATGTTTTTTTAACTTGCTTCATGTGTTGGGTCTACACCATTTTGTTTGATCAGTATGGTATATTGATGTTAATTTTCTTCAGAAACGGTAAGAAGAAAATGTTACACTTCTATAAGTAGGAACTTAATATAAGGTAAGCTTTTTAAAGGGAACTTGTATTTGTTGCAAACTGCGTCATGTGTGGCACAATTATCGTCATGTTCTGATCCCCATAAGGTGGGGAACACGAGTAGGGGAGTACTCATGTGAAACAGAAATCAATAGTAAAGCTACTAGAGGCTTTTTGTAACACATATAACATATATATACTCCTCACAACCAATAACTAAAGAATGGTGGGAGTTCAACCGTAAGCAATACACATTCTTGATCAAGCTACTCTAATACGGATTCACATTATATGTGCAAAAAACAAAAATCGTGGCAGTTAATGATGTATTAATTCAATATTGTCTTTACTATGCAAAGAAGAAAAATTACCAATGTACATGTGAAATAAATATAATTCACAGATTCTATTTGGCCAAAATTCCATTGAGATCACAACTTGTTGACAACAGCAGCTGGGAATCTAAATTAATTCTGGGTGAAAAAAGTGGATAGATCAAAACAAACACTGCTTGCCTGATGCCTGAAAATGTTTTTGTTTTTGTTTTTTTTTATTTGAAAAATTCCCTGGAAAGACATGCTGAATTTAATATTTTTTTTCTATTTTTAACAAATATTGGTGTTGATTTTATATGATCCCAGTGAATTTTACTGTGAGCAAATGTATGCATTTAATTACTGAAATTGTAAAACATATAAATGGTTCTGTCAGACCAAGACTTCAATGTCTACAATTATGAAACTTTTTCCTCCAGCTTTATGGGCACAAACCCTTACAACACAGAGATTGTGGACATGCACATTGGGAGAAGATATTTCTATCCAGTGCTTCTATGACAGGAATAGGTTTCTGTTCTACAGGAAATATTGGTGCCATGGGAAATCCAGAAGTAATTGCAAAGAACTATGTGACACGAATGGAATGCTGATCAGTAGCTATAAAGGAAGGCTAACTATGAATGATGATCGAAGGGGGCTTTTAACAATAACCATGAAGAATCCTGCCCTGGAGGATGCTGGATTTTATTGGTTTGGAATTGATAAACCCTTCAGTGATGAAATGATTCTAGTGGAACTAAAAGTAATAGATGGTACATTTTCTTTATCTGTTTTTTTTTCTTTTTTTTTTGGAATATAAATCAGACAGTTCAGTAAAAAACTAAGTTTGTATATTAAACCAAATATTAGAGTATAAATTTGCATTTCTTTTTCTGGAATGTAACAGCGTTAATGCTTGACATTATTGTGCTGTAAAAAATATAAATCAGTTAAATTCAGGAGACCACTAATAAATATTATCTTGTTTATATAGCTCCAACAATTCACACAGCGCTTATTGCAGTACATTTATTCATTTATTCATAATAAAACTAGAAATAGTAAACCAAGCCATATTTCATTTACAAATGTGAGTATGTTGGTAATATTTCATCTGTGAAATACAAAATATTAGTGAAGGAATGGTAGCAAATATTTATAACAAAGAGGCTCTAGTATTTATCCCTATAAGTACCCTAGTTACTACGTCTGTTGAGAAAACTATATAATTTTTTTTAAATATCTGTTGTATATAAGTGTGACATCTGTTTAATACGTTTATATCTTGTCTAGTTCCAAAGATACAGAGATTCCTGAAAGACTGGAAAATAGTCATAAAAGAGCGTGAGTTATATTTGTATAACTGCTTACTTGTTCTCCACAGAAAATACTGGTGTCGAGAAATTCATGCTAACTAACGCATTGTGTTGGATTTAACAAGTTTTGCGTTGCCAGATTAGCTACAGCATGGAAGCATAATTGTTGAAAAGTTAATAAAAATAACCTTTTCAAATTGAATGTACAACACCAGTTGTATAAATTGTCTCTTGTGTAAATTGCAATATTTTCTTTAAAGTGTTTTTCTGCCTAGATGAACCTGGCGAAACCAATGCCAAACTTTTAGCACGGGATGATAGGTTCAGTAAAAAGTGTTGCATATAAAAAAAAAAGTACTCTCCGATTCTGGAATTCACATGAACTAAAGGAAAGGAAAATTCCAAACAAAATATTCATGCTTAAGTGGGCCATATTGAACACCAAGCTGAAAATAGAGCAACTTAAAAACTTAATTTAAGTTTGGAAGTATGTTCAGAACCCATCTGCTTATCCCTCTGGGATTGGGGAGAACTAATAATTATGGAATGGTCCCTAAACAAGTACCCAGTCCACCTCATCTATCCCCATGCCTGGTAACTTCTCCCATTATTTAAACTCCAATTTAATGTAAAACAATTTTAATTTTAAGATGAATTTTGGAATATTCCTGGCTCAGGAATAGGAAGACTTCCAGATTAAAAAACACATTGTATTAAGATTATAGTGGGGTCTTACTAGTGCTATGAGTTAGAACGGACAGTTATAACATCTCTCTGTTGCTTTGGTACAGGTGATGAACCATGGAAATCCGTATACACCACAGTGACTACAACTCAATGTTCTAACCCCACCACACTCGTTACAACTCCATCTGAGCCACAGACATCAGAATTGGCTATTAAGGAACAGACCAGGTATAGTATGTTGTTAAATGTAGAAATTAACTAAAAGGATACAAGCAATGCTATGAAAAGATAAGTTAAACTGGCTACGTTGTAAGGTTTCCTACAAAGGCTTGGTGCAATGGATGGACATTACCTCCCCTTTACTATGGCACTTATAGGTGGTGGGGTATATAATATACATTTTTATGTTTTTACTCTTAGTTTTGGTTTGTTTGTTTTTTAATTTACATTTTAACCCTCCGATCCTTCAACATGCATGATGATAGGTAGGCTTGCATGGGCAACATTCTTCTCCACAGAGCATTCTGCAGAATTTTTCAGACTAAATAGCCCATCACTCCTTATATTAGTCCCATATATGTCCCGTATTTCCTTGTGTTCTGCTCACCCAAGGCCCCACCTTGATAATATATCAGTGTATATGGTAGGGATGTTGGTGAAAACACCAGTGAGGGACTGTAAGGGCACGCCAAGAAGACAGTCACTAATCACCTGTATTGCATAATGTATTGAAGAGCATTGATATTAAAAAAAATGTAAATATTGGTTATAATGTACTATGTGTAAATAATGTATTGTTTATGCAAAGAATGTTAACATATACATATTACATTGTGAACGAATGAGGACAAATCTACAAGCAGGAAGAAATAAAGTATCATTTCAGTAAATTATATGCCACTGTACAATCACTTTATGCCTATACAATCACTATATGCCTCTGCATGACTTTAGCTGGTTATTTTATTGCCTCCTATTGGCCAATAATGATACCAGTGTCATTGAAAATTATTATACCGAATAAAAATGTTTAGTACTTGGTTAAGGCAATTTAACTATTTAACGAAGACAGCACACAGGTACAGTAACATTACCTTCTTGCTGTCTATTTATATGCATGTTTTATATTGATATTAAACAAAATTCAGTGTCTTCTAGAAATCCCCACACTGACAACTGGCTAATTTGCCGTTGGATTGTACTGATAGTGTTGTCTGCTCTTCTAATGATCTACATGTTTTATCGGATGAGAAGCGGTAAGTTGTAAAACATTGATTCTTTTCTCCTAGCAAAAATAGGTTTTAGGTTCTGTTTATCAGCATGGGGGGCACAGCCCTTTTAATGGTTTCTGCAATAATTGTTTGGGTTTGGAATGATCGTAAAAAACAATACTAGGTTCTTATTTAATGTTGGTGCACACTTAAAATAGTGCTATAAAACCTCTTGACACTGATACATACATATTGGCAGTGGGAAATTACACGTTAAGTTACCTTTACACCAAGAAGTATCATGTAGCTCTGGTCAATGGTGGCCTTCTGAAACAGAACATCTCCATATCTTCAATCTCCATATCCTTTGGATGGCTCAGCAGTCTGATTTCATGAAGTTTTTTGTTTTTTTTTATAGGATCTCACACTCTTAGTCATTAAGTGTGCACACAACCATCAGCAAATGGAGGCACTAATCAAGCTTCTTTATCTCTCTCCAGATATAAAGCGGAGGATGCAAAGCCTTAGGACCTGAGTGCTGCACACATCTACATTGCATGTTACTCACCTGCTTTTGTGTTACCTGTTTTATCAAGACATCATTGCAGGCATACCTGCTGCACCACAACCATTACATACACTTGCTTTGCAAGAACTGACACATAACAGCACAATGCCAGCACATCAGTTCTCCTTTTGAACGCCTTTTAAGTATCTTTTCAGAGTTTTGTATTTTGTGGTGCAAATGACCTGACTATTTCAGTGCATTGCATACATTGATAAGTGAAAAAGGTAGTGCTTTGTCCTTTTTAATTTAACCATTTAATGTAACCATAGTTTATATGCTGTTTGGCCATAGAGAACATTTTATCTGAGTGCACACTGGCACGAGCAGAGAGCAATCTATTAAAACATGTCTTAACACTGTGTATGAACAGAGTTTATTGCTTCCACGTATGAGCAATGTGAAATCATTGAATAGCAGCAACCCAACACAGAGGGAATTGGGTTCCAAATGCAGACGGTTGCATTGAAACAAGTTTGATTTAAAGATATGTAATGTTTCCTAGCCTTGTCCTTAAGTCATATTCATGCATGGGTACTTCCAGGCTTCTTCACAACAGCATACAGTTCTGATAACTCATCTCGGGCTTGTGGCCTTACTTTAATAGTGGCATAATTAACATCATCAGAAGTACTGTGCTGATTCTTTATCTTCTTGTTACGTTGATTAGGGATCACTGCAGCATATGTTATTGCTTCGTCAGAATGGTTTTGCTGTAAAACATAATAAACATATTTTTTAACTTTCAAAAACCAAGCTGTAGCAGTCAACAGTCTCCATAACAGATCACATGTAAAGCATTTCTTACTTCCACTACAGCTTAGACACGACCTGCTATGAAACAATAACATTGTTGACTATTAGTTTGACAGATGCACACAAATACACTGATTTATATGTATTATCTATATTAAGCATACACACATTAATTAAATAGACAAAGCGGGAACCTGCCCACCATCAAAGCCCTTCCCAAGTGCCTGTCACAACTTTTTACAATAATAATGCAAATTCTGTGAACATTTGGAGGTCAATGACAGCCATAAAGAACCAAATCTATTTGTCCTTTTCTACTCGGAATTATTGCTGGGTATAATTATATAACAGTATTCCTCAGTCCTAAAAGTCACAATAATGCGTATAAGACATTAATGTGTATAAAACTGTGCCTCTTTGGCCACTTGAAATTATATGTTTTATGGAACTTTATTTTCTGCAAATAAAATGATATAAAAATCGTATTTTTGGTCCCCTTCTTATTTTTGCCCCCACATGCTATTCGGGACATCTTTTGAAGACGGTCAGTTAAATTTACTCCAACAAACCATATATTTATGGACACCTCAGGGTATTTCAGATGCTGGCATTTTAACTCTTTTCATGGCAGAATTATTGGGAAGGATACAGAACCAATTTTAGCTCATAAAATATTTTTTTTCTTTTTTTTTTTTTAATAAATTTGTTCGACATATTTTCTTTGAACTGCATGATTCCCTGATGATGTCATCACTGGGGTCATTTTAATTTTTAAATTATATACATTTTTTATTTTTTTATTTGTTTCTAGACATCAAAATACTCCAGGTTATTCCCACCTATTATTCTCCACTGTTAATGGACATCAGTAGCATCTGGCTGCCATTACCTAACAAACCTCTCCTCTACAATCCATGTACCTGACACTGCCTACAGAAATTCTTAGTCAAGTTTGCATCTATTTTCTCTATAGTGCCCTCTACTTTGCCAAGTTCATATAAAGAATATACAGATGCGTTCAATAAAAACAAGCCCATTGCACCTATGATTGCCTGATTGAGCTGGTTCCTGGTCGGCTTCTCCTGCTGTCTTCTTCATTATTTCCAAAAAAGATAAGATGGGGCCATGCATTGATTATAGGGGACTCAATTGTATCACAGTTATTAAAACAAATAACCATTACCCCTCATAGCAGAGCTGTTTCACTGTTTTCACTAAACTAGACTCCAGGGGGGCATACAACCTAATTCATATTAGGAAAGGTGATTAGTGGAAGACTGCTTTTATTACTTGCATTAGACACCGAGTACAGGTGATGCCATTTGATCTGTGCAACGCTGGTGTTTGTTGAAGGGGATATGCCAAGACATTTGGAGCAATGTTATGCTTCCAACTTTGTGGGAACAGTTTGGGGAAGGCCCTATTCTTTGGGACCAGTGCACAAAGCAAGGTCCATAAAGATAAGGTTGGATGAGTTTGGTGTGGAAGAACTTGATTGCAATAGAACAGGCTCTTCCAACTGTATGTGGCTGGGTGTTTTAGAAGTTAAATAGGCAGGATAGGCAGCAAGGCATGTCCTTGTAGGTAGAGTGAAGTGTCATGCTGCAGGTGGATGGGGAGGGGAGGGCTAATAGACACATTTCTGATCAGTGCAGACCACCATCTAGGCCACTCCAGTCCACCATATGGTGGGCTCCACTCAAGTACCTGGATGGACCCAGTGGTGGGAGCCCAGCAACTTGGCATGAGACATATCCACTGGGACATCAGGTATGGATGAGCATACTGATGTTCTCAGGTTGTACCTCCTTCCGGTTATTGAGATCTTCTAGCCAAAGTCTACAGTCAGCAAGGGACAGGGCATTATTACAGATGTAAGGGGCCGGCTGTCCTTGGAAGACAGCTCGAGAAGACAGCTCGAGAAGACAAGGCCTCCCTCCATTTTAATCTAAAAAGAAAAATAAGGCTCGATGACAGCAGCGACAGAGGGTCATCCGTATATAGCTGACTGCTTTATTATTGATGCTTGCTATACCTGGCAGCTTGTGTGCCCATCATTTGATCAAATCATTGACTCATCAATCAAGACCTGCTCTCATGCATCATGTTCTGTAATTGAAAAGGGGGCACAGGGTTATGTAGTCATGTCCTGCCCCCAGCACTTCACACAGTGTGGAGGAGAGAATGCTGGCTAACAGCTCAAAATAACTAGAGCCACTGAGGAAGCACCCATCAGAACACAAGGTAGAACACTTGGGAATTTAAGCTTTTGAAATCTACTTTATATAATACTATTGATGATGCTGTGCACTATGAATCCCATGATGTTCATACAGCACCACAAGGTAAATTAGGCTAGCAGAGCATCATAGGTACTGTAGTTCACAGAAAATAAGTTATTTAATCAACTATTGACTCCTTTTCCTATGATTCTAAGCCAGCATTTCGTGAGAGGTTTTGTCTATTGGAGCTTCATGGTAACTTTAGTTCACAGCAGGTGAATTGGCAGATATGTCCCCAAACAGCTTGTCTGTGTCATATGTGCCACATGTGTCCGCAAACAGCTTGTCAGTGCCCCTTAACAGTATGTTTGTACCATCTTTGCCCCTAAACATCTTGCTTGTGACATTTTTGTCCCCAAACAGCTTATCAGTGCCACCAGCTTGTCTGTGACATCTTTGCCACAAAAAAAAAGGAAAAAGAAAAAATCCTGGTGGTGTGGGGAGGTCATCTTTGAAGGGCGAACAGACCATTTGTTTCTGATGGCAGCCCTGCAAGGCATGTTGGCAGGCAATATGAGCAACTTGTTAGAATGTTTGTGTGCGCTGTACGCCATCTTGTTCTTGTTTGGCCATATGGAGCTCCAGGTTTGCCAGGTCAGATCACAGGGTCCAGATTTCATAATGAACCACTTCCTTGAGATCTGAGATGAGTTAGCGATAGTGCCATCACATGATTAACGCCATCTGCCGATGGGTCTCTAATTTCTACCCATCTTGGGTGATTAATAGCAGCGGATTGCACTTGATAGTTTGTGATGGTGCTGGAGCTTAGCTTTCAAGCGGCCATCTTCTACAGTGGCTAGTCAGCGACTCCCTTTTATTTCCTTTGTTTCTAGTACTCTTCAGATACATCATTTTATATTTTTATTAGTTTAGTAATAATATTTGTGTTTGTTTTTAACCATATATTTTGTATTGTAGTTTTGTAACTATTTTGAAATGTGCTTTAAAATATAAATATTACATACTTTTTGTATAATAAACAGAGCGGAACAAACATCTTCTTTTCTACACACCAATGTTGTGATTGAGCACATGGACAGTATAACCACTAGTAGGGCATTATCACGTGGGAGTGCTGGAGAAATTGTTCTCTAAGCCACTACATCCAGGACACAACAAGGTAGCCAGGATTCCTAAGCTCGATATGCTAACTGGACCATTGCAGTAGTTGCTGAAAAGATCACTTTTCAAAAAATTATACCAGACTTTTGTTTTATGTATATACTCCATTCTGTATCAGAGGAGAGATTTCCTGTGTATTTAATATTTAGAATGGATGACTGTAAATCTTAACATTCCATTTTTGTAAAATTATGATTTAAGAATGACAAGGTCATGTAGGATTGGTATTATTATAATGATTGAAGCTCTTACCTTAGAAGTCCCATTATTTGAAAAAATAACTGTAGAATACGTAAGGTTCGTTTCAGCATCTTCCTCCTGTGTAGATACCTAACATAAATAAGAATACTTAGAAATGTTGCATTTGTTCTATTGTCTATAACAATTATTCCTACGATTTTAACACCAATATACAATATGGAAATGTTTTTCTATTATTTTAAAAGGATTATACAGCCTACACATGCCATATCTTCTAGTTATTGCATTGCCTGCTTAAGAGAATCAGTGACTATAGACAGACAGCCATGTAGTTGCATAAATGACGCAGCAACCATGTCCTTCCATGTGCTAGTAAGCAAGTACATGCAGGAGTGGGTGTGGAAAATAAATGCTTCGTGTTAGAAACTAGAAACTCTAGGACTGGCCCTAACTACACCTATTACCACTACTACTGGGTGACATGTGGTCCTCCAGTCAGTCTCGCTCTCCTCTGATTCTCTACTTCTTCTCTGTCCCATCTCTTCCTCTGGTTTTCTTTCCCTCTCTAATATAATATTCTTTCTCTCTCTTGCACCACAACACTGTCTCAAGCATGCAGAGTGAGACAAGAAGGGATATGGTAGGATGGTGAAAACAGAGGGAAATAGAGGACAGAAGAAAAGTAATGGTAATAGAGGGGAGTGGAGAACAACAGAGGACAGCAAAGGAAAGTAAATGGAAGAGGAAGAACATGAAGGGAATGGAGTAGAGGCAAGCAGAGTGGTTTTGTAGCTGCCCATTTATATGACAACTAAAAACCAAATAATTAAGAGTCCATGCATGTTGGCAGTTGATCTATAGTCTGTACTCAGTAACTGTTATGCGGGGCCCTGGATAGCACAGGGGGATGAACCCACGATGCAGAGATGGTAGCGGACTCATGAGGTAGCAGGTGCATGTAGGACAGTCCAATGCAAACAAAGGAGTTCAGGGCCAGAGGCTGTCTCGTTTGCTACACCTGAGGCACTCACCGCAAAAGTTAGTCTGACCAGAGAACCGCTGAAGAGAGAGGGGCCCTCGACAGCGATAATCCAGGATGATCCCAACAGTGAGGAGGCCTCTGTGTAGGCAGAATGTAGGTATGCACTGAGTTCTATGCAAGGTGAACAGCAATATGAATACAGAATACAGGAATCACAGGCAGAGGTACAGATCGTAAGGCAAAACGTAGTCAGGAAATGCAAGGGTCAAGTAGACTACAACAGGGTGCCTGAGAGTAGCACAGACTGGCTTTTAAATCTGGCGCCACTCTCAAGCCCGAACCCCAGCTGACGTCATGGCCGCGCCTCTCAGCCGTCCATCAATTCCCTGGGACCTGCCTTGAAGCACAGCTGCACCCCCAGAGGAGTGACGGACGACCGGAGGGGAGGTAAGTAACTCCCTGGGAACTCCTGAGCTGACGACCAATCGTAGGATTGCTCGTCGAGGAGTTCCCCAAACAGCCCCTCCTTCTCTCGATCTCTCAACCGCCGGCGGGAACAAGCGGCGCCCCGAGCATCCTTGTGCCACGAGCGGGGGGGAGGGCCCCAGCCCACAGAACCCAGGGTTACAGTATCGGGTCTCCATGAGCTGCGGCCGGGCCTCCGCCCGCCAGTGACGGGACCCGCAGCAGTGACAGAGGCAGGGAACCGTAGTCAGGATAAACCGAGGTCGGGGCAGGCAGAACGTGATCCAAGTCAAAAGAACAATAGCCAAAGGTCAGTACACAGAGGTCAAGAATAAAGAAACGCGATACACAGGAACCTAGAGCACAAAGGCAACGTGACTGTTTGAATGGGCAACAAATAATGAAAAAGGCAAGTGTAAATAGGGCCAGGGGTGGGAAAACAACGGAAAACGACCAATGACGTCATCGCGACCGACGCACGTGCATTGCGTCGTCGCGATGTACACTAAACTTTAAAACTAGTGTCAGCGTGTACTACACCCGGGGGTGTCGCGGGTGTGCCACGCTGGCTCGTACAGAGGAGAACGAGTGCTGCTGGCGCGCCACGTCGGCTTGCATGGGCACCACGTGAGCCCCGCCCACCAGTGGCAGACCGGTGTGGGACCACAGCAGACAAGGTAGGTGTAACAGTAATAATCACAGTAACACAGTAACTAAAAAAGACCTATGTCAATCAAGTCAACCCTTCTACTTATCTTCCTGATTTTGATCCCAAATAAGGCAAAAAACCCAAATGCATTAAAAAATTGTATTTCCTGTCCTTTTTTACTGGTAAGTCCAAACATACAAGGACATGTAAACTTTTGATCAGGTCCATTTGGGTGATATCTGTTATCATTATGATTTTAAAATGAGCCTTACAACGATGTGGTAATAAATGGCCATAAATAAAAGACTATTTTTAAATGATCAGTCAAACTTTTGAGCACAATGGTATATAATGGTGATAATTGTTGACCTTATTTGCATGCGCCGACCCAGAATCCCTTGTGGTTGTGGCAGCCCCATGAGATTCCAGAGGGAAAAACAAGCCTTCTGGCTTGGCTGGTGTCTGTAGATGAGAGTTTAATATTTCTTCTACTACCCCTATATATATGTGTGTGTGTGTGTGTGCAACCACCAATCGGATAAAAGTAACATAGGGCTGCTGGGGCTTTTCAGGAAACTTTTTTTCCTTTTGTTACTTTTTGGCTTATACTGGGTAAAATGGAGAGAACAAGACATTTATTAGCAACCCAACCTTTCCTGGAAATATAAAGATATCCATAGGTAAAGTGTAAGTTGTTTATAAGTTTGTCATCTGAATATAAGTGGCGCAAAACTATGAGAAATGGATCTGGGGTTTAGGCCCCCTGTAACTAAAGCACAGTTACCTACTAACACGCAAACTCACTATTACACCCATTCACTCTAACTGAATTTACATGTACATACACACACTATATCACTCCTTTGCCTCACACCTCTTGCCCTAGGCTCACCCCTGACATTCTGATGCCATACACTGACACACACTAATGTTAACACCATACACTAACACATTCTTCCATTGTAGCAGGCACACATGCTAACAGCATACACTTACACACATAATCCCACATACATGTTGAAACCCTACACTGACGCATGCACACTCTAACTCCACACAGTAGTACACACTAACAAAATATGCTCACATACTCTACAATATACAGTAACATTCAGTTTACCACTATACAATTATACATACATATAAACACACCCTCCCTATCACATCATCATGCAGCTTGCACAGCTCTCTAGCCCCCTCTCCCTCTTACCTCGTATATTGCCCTGTCTTTACTGCAACTGTATAGCTCATACAGAAAGTATGAGCTGTGTAGCTGCTGCCATGTGTCTACTGTTGGGTCACATCATGATCTATGCTGTGCATCTCCAAAAACCTCTTTAGCATGCCCCTCAATTTGCCAGACCTCTTATGGTGGAATATGCTTCCTAATCCCAAGCACTCAATGGTCAATTTTTCACCACAAAACTATGTCAAATTTATCACCCATAACCAGTAATTTATCTGGTTGTCACTAGTGTACGTTTGTGACAGCATATTTATACATTAATGTTAATAATAATCCTATAAAGATAGGAAAGTGGACATTTTATTTATATTGTGGCAAGCTTAGACACCAACCTAGGCAACAAGTCCTCTATTTTGATAGGAAGATGCCAAAACAGGCAGATGCTGAAACAGCAGCTACATAATGACTTACATTTTGTTTCATTTCACATGCTTTACTGTAGGTATTCTCTGTAATAAAACAAAATATATATTATATGGGGAAATTACTGAAGCACAATATTTTTCAAACTATACTATGTAACAAATTCCTAATACTACATAGAAAACATCATTGTTATAGAATTTAAAATTTAAAGAATCAGGTATGTCATAGCAAACTCACTTGAGCTCTGGGGCATCTTTTTAATTATGGCTCCCACATAGAAAGAGCGACCCACATGGGACGTTCTGGGAAGTTACCATGCATAAAGTTTGCCTCTGTGCACCCCAAGCAACATCTCTGTTTTACTCAGTATGAATCAAAGTTAAAGTAAACTCTATTCTACATTATCCATCAGTAATTCTGCTCACATGATAAAATCATTTAAAAGATGTAAGCATACAATAAACAAAATTCATATTAAAGGGTCAATCTGTTTATCATTTGTAATTAATTTCGTGCCACTTTTACATGTTTCTACTAGATTTAGAAACATGGGACTTCTATCTCTGCATAAGATAGAGGACCTCTTCCTCCTTATCTCTCTGTTCCCTGTACACGTGCTGTTGCACCGTTGAAAGTACTATGACTGAAATTATGTGAACTATGATGACACTTACCTTGTGGTTTTCTTTTTTTATGGATTATAAACAAAACAAATGCTATCACAAGCCATGTTGTGACAACCACAGCTGCTGTGATCACGAAGTACACTACACAACCTGTAAAAAAATATCATACTGTGATTGTATTGTTTTGGTTGATATTATTATGAGTTGTGCTCAAAAGTTTGTATACCCCAGGAGAAATTGTGAAATGGTGGCATTGATTTTGAAAATATTAATGATCATGCAGTTTAAGGCTATTGATCATATGAAGCCATTTATTATCACATAGTTGTTTGGCTCCTTTTTAAATCATAATGATAAAATATATCATCTAAATGGCCCTGATCAAAAGTTTACATACCCTTGAATGCTTGGCCTTTTTACAGACACACAAGGTGACACAGACAGGTAAAAATGTCAATTAAAGATCAAGAATCCCCTATGCACGGGAGATCAGGCTGACGCTCCGATGAGGCACAGACACTGTGATCTCTATGCAAGTCTGTGGAGACTTGCATAGAGATCACAGTGTGATCGGTGCAAGGGGATTGCAGGGAAGAGAGCGAGAAACCATACTGAAAAACGAAATGGAAAAAAAAGGTTAGTGATTTAAAACATTTTTTTTAAAAAAAAAATCACTAAAATCATAAAATAATAATAAAAAAACAATAAAGTGAGCTAAGTGATGTCATTGTGACATCACTGGTATTAATAACACATCCAAGAGGTCCCTAAGAGACCCCTTTAAACCATTTAAAAAATTATAGAAAAAAATACAAAAATAAAATAAAAAAATAAATATAGAAAAAAGTTACATCACATTGCCCTAACACATCTACCCAGTATAATCCTCCTGCCCCCATTCACAACCCCCAAGCCCATTAAGCCATAAGCATAAAATTTCTATGAATAATCTACACCTTATAGCAGGGGTGTCCAAGTTTTTTCTGCAGTGGGCCACTTCATCAGAATTGTATACCTGTGAGGGCCGCACTCAGTTCTATTTATTCTAGGGATACACCAAAATGAAAATTCTGGACCAAAACATTCACAGTTCACTTAGCCAAAATCGAAAATAACCCCACCTTTAAAAATAATAATAAAAACTCACATTTTTAATAAAAGTAGGTAACACACAATTGGACAAAAAAATTTAGCAATATGACTTGGCATGATTGGAGTGTGATTGCTAACAGCAATCACACTCCTATCATACCCAGGCAACAAGTAAATGCTGGTACCTAGGCATGATGGGACTGTGCTTGCTGTTATTGCTGTTAGCAATCACAGTCCCATCATGCCAAGTCAGCCAGTACATGTACTGGCTGACTTGGCATGATAGGAGTGTGATTGCTAACAGCAATCACAGTCCCATCATGCTTAGGTTCCAGCACTTACACATCCATGCTATCACACACACACACTCATTCATATACTCATTCATTCACAGATTCATCCCCTCAATCACGCATACTCATTCAAACACCCTCCCTCCCCCCTTACCTGCATTGCAGCTTCTCGATGCCGCTCACAGACTTCAGCAGGGGGCGCGGCCTCCTTCTGCGTTCTCTGGTACTGCTCAGGGGGAGCAGGACTGGAGCAGAGTCATGTGATGTCACGTGACCTCTGCTGGGTTCCGCTTCCTCTGTGCAGTACAAAAGACCCTCCCACAGGTAAGTAGCAGGGCTCTTGTTGTAGCAGGGCTCGAGGTGCGGCCCGCGTAAGATCGGTTGCCCTGTTGGACGCCCCTCTGATGTATGACATTCATAAATACCCCTGTTGTCCTCCCACCTCACCACCTGTCCGCTCGACCCTGCACCTTCACATCTCCTACTACCCATCTTTAGTGTCCTTACCCTAACCCACATCTTTAATCTCTCCTTTTCCTCTGGTGTATTCCTATCCTCATTCAAACATGCCATCATGTCCCCTATCCTAAAGAAACCTTCCCTTGATGCTACATCCCCATCAAACTACCCTCCAGTTTCACTTCTCCCGCTAGCTTCCAAACTGCTGGAACGATTAACCTACAATCAACTAACACACTTTCTCTCTTCGAACTCTTTACTTCACCCTCTACAATCTAGTTTCCGTCCACAGCATTCAACAGAGACTGCACTCACTAAAATTACTAATGACCTCCTTGCAGCAAAAGTGAAAGGCCAATACTCACTCGTTATTCTCTTGGACCTCTCAGCAGCCTTTGACACAGTCGACCACCCCCTCCACCTACAAACCCTCCATGCTCATGGCATTTATGACGCAGTTCTTTCATGGCTTAAATCCTACATTTCTAACCGTACTTTCAGTGTCTTATTTACTGGAACTTCCTCTTCTCCCCTACTGCTATCTATTGGAGCTCCTCAAGGCTCAGTTCTTGGGCCTCTGCTATTCTCCATCTACACTTCTACCCTCAGACAATTTATTTCTTCCTTTGATTTCCAGTACCACCTATATGCAGAGACCGAACTCATGGTAATCCCGCCATCTGCTCTGTCCACTTTTCCTGAGATCTCTATTACTGTCGACAACTCCATCATCATAATCAAGCCATCTGAACAATCAACAGCCTCAACACATCATCAGAACCAGATCAACTCATCCCTATCCAAGCTGTCCTCTCCTATTTTCTCACTTCCTCCTCAACCAACGACTAGATTGTATTCGTTTTTCTCTTTGTTTTCTGTCGTTATGTGGCCGTTATTTGGGTGTTGGTGTGACAAAGCCTGTCCTGATGTGTGTGTTTGGGTGTCGGTGTGACAGAGCCTGTCCTGGTGTGTGTGTG
>VKOC01029981.1:0-10543 GCA_009364415.1 Spea multiplicata
TTTTTTTCTAGATTATTGATAAGGAACCCCTATTTACAACTATAATTAGTCAGCAAATCTGCCGGTGCTCTAAAAATAAAATTTAATAAATAAATATTTCATACCAAAGTTCCATTAGAATCTTTAGATTGTTTAGAGTCCCTGCTTTTCTGTAAGAGCAGATTCTTCATTGGGGGAAAACTTACCTTAGATCCTACTGGTGCTATTATGGTCCACAGAGCATCTACATTGTTGGGATAGATGTTAGGGTAATTTGGAGACAGCAGCTCCCCATTACCTGTGACAAACGTTCCGCCGTATTCAACTGTAGAATAAAAATAATATTTTCTATCTGAACCATCATTATGAATGTTATCAATGGTGTCTTTATACTAAAACGTCTGCTCTTAATAACAACTCATTTAATCAAAAGGCCATTACTTTCTTAATGGAGTATTGAAGAGCCCTCCAACTGTACCAAAAGTGTCCTGAGAGGTTCATGTCCCAAAATTACAGCTCATTTAAATGCTTTTATTCTCATAATGGTGATAGCGATGCCTTTGATTTATCAATAGATTAGCTGAATGCCACCAGCAGGTTGGGTATCTTACCAGTTTTATAGTCAGCAGCCAATCCCTTTGAAAAACTGTTTTTTCTCAAACTACATGAACATCCGTGTTCCTGAAGAAATTATAGGTGGAAGTACCAGATCTTTGGCCTGATTTACCAGCTCCATTGTGGATTGAGGAATGTTGATGTCACGGAGCTGCAGGTAGACCTGGGAAGCAAATAGACCATTTGGGGTATTGCAAGTGAATTAAACATAGAAACATATCCATCTAAAACAAGGAAAACCGATTAACTAATAATGTTAATAAACTATTTGGAATAAAAAGCAATATTATTGGTGAGATTAAAGGGGCGTTACAATGAGAAAACATTCACCTTGTTATTTTGGATTTGGATCAGCCACAGACAGCTGTCATCGCGTTGTTTGAGGGAGCTGTTGTTGGCTTTGAAGGATCCTGAAGGACTTAAGGATTAACTTTGAACGACAGAGATCTAAAGAAAATAGAAAATATGTTTCACTGAAATACATTTATAATTATAATACATGCATAATGAATCATACATCACTAGAATTTATTTTTTCCTCATAAATTCTGGCTGGCTGGCATTCTGCTATGGGCTGGTTTTATGTGGATTTTATGCATTGTCGGAATTTGTTGCCTCCTATCATGGTAACAGAAGCTGCTAGATAGTGTTCTATGTATGATGTTAGGACCCGTCCACTAGAACATATTCAAACTGCTACATTAGAGCATTGCATAATTTCCTCATCGTAAAAATAGATTACTCAAGGTAGAGGATTTTAAGTGACAAGAGCTAAATCAGTGGAGAATCACTTACTGCATTTGTAGAGGGTGTTCAGCTTCATGACATCCAGATTGCTCAATCCTATCCTCTGTCCAAGAGGAACGTTGGGGTCAGGTTTGGGGTTTAAGGTTTTTCTGCCGCATGGACTGCTAAAAGCAGAGCTGTAAAAATGGACATAATGGATTATAAAAAGAAAATCTTGGAGGAATTAGAAAATGCCCTGATGTTGCAGACAGGGCAAAACTAGGGATGACCAGGTGGGCGAAGTACGGCCAAGAGTTGGTTCTAAGAAGCCGCATGTTACATTTGTATGCCCAGGGAGCATGTGGCCAGGTATTTTCAGAGGGTGGCTACACATTGCAATACACAATTAGCCCCTAAATGAGTATGGGGTTCTGCCAGCCTGCATCCCACCAGGTATGTATCTGGTTTTGTCAGTCCAGGCCTGGTTGCAGACCCAAGCTGCATAATCCAATTGTCTACCTACCTGTGGTAATGCATCACAGAGTTATAGTCATATGAGAGATTCAGGTTATTGGTGTCCTCCTTCCAAAAGTTTTCTTCAGCACCTAAAAGATGACACAGACACAATATAATGATATCCATTACGGTTTTCATTCCACGGACGTATTTATCAAACCATCAAACCCCAGCACTGCTCCAGATATCCCTAAGCGCCCTCCTTAGTCTGTTCTCATATGGAGCAGGTAAAACCACAAAATCTTTCACGCCCTGTCTAATATGTATAGTCTAACTAATAACGGCTAGGTTTAAGATTTGTATATTTGTGTCCACGTTGTTCACCTTTTATGATGTTCTCCCATATGACATCGACATATTCATCCCTGTCGCTCCTGGTATGTTCGTGGTGAAAGCCAAGTGAGTGCATTATTTCATGCTGGGCTGTTCCATAGCCGACACAACCACCTTTGTCCAGGCTCACCATCTGTTTGCCAACAATTCTTCCAATGTAAGACCAACATCTAAGAATAAAATGTTATTGTGTAAGAGGAACAACGTGAACCTGAGAAACAGCAAGTAATGAGTCAGTTTATACAGATGAAAGGGGGGAGGCAAATCCATATTAATCTTGACTTGAAAGTTTTAGTCTACACCTGCCTGGAAAAAGATACTGATGGCTTTTAGAAGGTCTAGTTAGGCTATCAACACTGCATTTTGCCCCAATAGGTTAAGTGGAGACTTACCCTGATCCTGGTTCTATGCTTAAATAGTCACTTTCTGAATTCCTGCTCACAAACTTAATGCAGCTCATGACTTCAAACTCCTCCAAAGCAGACATAATCAGTGATGTCTCTGAATTACCTGAGGACAAAAGGAACACATGAGCGGCTGGAAGAAACATTAAATGTCTCCGTCTAAAATCAATTTATGAGGCCACTTACTGTATTTAGAGGAAATGACATAAGGGATGTAAACTGTCCCATCTCGGGATATTGTCCACAAGCAATCATCACAGTTTATTGCGCTGCGGGAAACATGATAAGCAATGTCCCCTCTAATTAGAGGTTTGGAGATACCTGCAAAGAAAAGGGTCAAAGTAATATTTTTATTTAAAAAAATGAGTGAATATAAAGTATTGCATTTTAGTCATTAAACTATGAATTCACAGGTGAGATGAAACATAAGGAAGTTTGACTTTACGTGGAGGGAGATAGATACACTGAATAGACTACTAGCAGGATTGGTAGAGTTTAATACAGTAAGAGAATTTAATCATACATGGTATAGGTACAGTATATGGCTCCTGAACCTTAAACAAGACCAATGAACACAGTTTAAAGTTGACTAGATGCATCAAATAGTTCTTATAACATGTCAGATTTTAAGTTCTAATAAAAACAATGATTGATCTTAGTATTGATACAAATCTCACCTTTGTTCCTGTCTTCAATTTGCTCAAATATAGTCTTATGCCCATCATCCTTATTAGGAAGACCATGATTGGTTTCTGTGAAGGAACAGGGATAATTTTCTCATACGGAGGTGCAAAACAAGACAATATTTTCAGAGTAGACTGGTGAATCTAGGTAACGTTAGAAAGTCATCGGCTTGCAGGAGAGCGGTCTTGCAGGACATGGTTAAGATACTAGAAACTCCAAGTTTAGCCATGGGTTTATCTATTTAGAAGAAGTCCAAGAGCATCAGGAGATGTATGAAGATTGGAAAGGCAATGATAAGTAAGGGTTTACTGATAAGATTGGTCTAGTTACGGATCCAATACTTACCACTCCACTTATTGCGACCGTCCTGCGAAAATGAAAGCAGATACAGTGGGATTAGAGTTACCATACATACATATCTACTCCAACAAGAAAACCAACTTTCAATGGACAAACAAGATAGAGAGAGCTTAGAAATGTGTAGATGATGCAGAATCACAGCGTCTTGAAGCTATTCACTTACCTCTAAAGGAAAAGCCAGGGAAATGCTCCACGCCACGGTAAGCAGTACAAGGATCTCGATCAGCTCCATTGTTAGATGAAGAAAAGCTCCTGACAATGTACCGGGGCAGACATCTATATATATAGACCTCATGATGAGAGTGACAACCAATCAACAGGCAACCCTGTGAAAGACCCACCCACATGTGTAAAAAAAAAAAAAAAAAAAAAAGGGAGGGAGGAAAGATAATCTACCTCGAATTACACATTTTTGGTAAGGTTAATTAAATAGATGAAGATTTACATTTAAAAAACAAACAAATGAATATTTTTATGGAAAATATTTTTTTCAAAAAATTTAAAATAAAATTTAGAAAAGAGAAAGATTAATGAGATATGATACTGTCGTGATTTATTCAACAAAAAAAGCCAAAAACGGAGAAGCCATGTGTGTAAAACTAAGTACACCTTATGATTCAATAGCTTGTAGAGCCAGCTTTAGCAGCAATAACTTGAAGTGGTCGTTATCTGTATGACTTTCAGTCCCTCACATCGTTATGGCGGAACTTTGGCCCACTTTTCTCAACAGCGTTGCTTCAGTGTATTGAGGTTTGCGGGCATTTGTTTATGCAGAGCGCTCTTAAGATCCTGCCACGACATTTAAGTCGGGTTGACTTTGACTGGGCCGTTGCAACACCTTAATTTTTTTTCAGGTTATTCTGTTGTAGATTTGCTGGTGTGCTTCGGATCATTGCCCTGTTGCTTGACCAAATTTCAGCCAAGCTTTAGCTGTCGCACATTTGGCTTCACATTTGATTCTAGAACAAGCCCAAATCATCACCCCTTTTTGCATGCGTGGTGCTGAGCATTATGGCCAATAAGCTTTACTTTGGTCTTCTCTGTCCAAAGGACATGGTTCCAGAAGTCTTGTGGTTTGTTCAGATGCAACTTTGCAAACCTAGTCGTACAGCCATGTTCTTTTTAGAGAGACGTGCCAACCATTCCAAACAAATGATTCCTGTCCATTCTTTTTCTAATTTTATAAACTTTAACATTTAATATGCTGAGGCAGGCCCGGACTGGCCTTCGGCACATCGGACATTTGCCCGGTGGGCCGGGCAGCCCAGGGCCCGATGTTGCTGCAGCTTCAGGCTCCTACCTTAATAGGTCCAGTCAGGTACAAAAGGAGAAGAGGGCCCTGCTCTTGCGAGCTTACAATCTAGTCGGTGGTTGAGGGGTAAGTGCTATACATATAAATTGTATACAAAGCTACACTATCTTGTTCAAATATATATTAAACAATACACAGTGACCCTGCCCTACGCACATCCGTACTCTTTACCTATATGCTTGCAATTGTTTAATTATCACTTCATTGTTCTTCCTCTTAACTTAACAGACAAGGTACTCCCTGTAAGTTAACTCTAGACACCCTGACGCCCTTCACCGCCATGCTTGACAGTTGGTATGAAGTGTTCGGCTTTTTGCATGCGTGGTGCTGAGCATTATGGCCAATGAGCTTTACTTTGGTCTTCTCTGTCCAAAGGACATGGTTTCAGGGGTCTTGTGGTTTGTTCAGATGCAACTTTACAAACCTAAGTCGTGCAGCCATGTTATCTTTTAGAGAAGTGCCAACCATTCCAAACAAACGATTCTTGTCCAATCTTTTTTTAATTTCAGATTTAACATGCTGAGGCAGGCCCGGACTGCCATTGGGCATTTGCCCGGGGCCGGATTGGCGTAGGGGCTGATGGAGCTGCAGCTCCAGGCTCCTACGGACTGACTGGGCCTATGCGGCATCTACGGCCGCATTAACGCAGGGCATAAGGGCCCGCTACTGGCCGGTCTTAGGCGTGTGCGGCCGCACAAGGCTTAAATTAACACATCGGGGCTTTTTTTTTTTTTATTTTTATTATCTTTAACATCCTCCTTGTTAAATAAAGTTTTAAAAAACCCCGATGTTCTCATATAAGTCCCGGAAAGGGGCGCAGAGGGGTCGCTCGTGAAGAATCAAGCAACTGCTCGGCGCCCCTCACTCTCCGTCACTCTGTCACGGTACAGACGTTTCATGCTGAGCGTCGGAATATGAAGATAAAGTGCTTTCTTCAAAACAGCTTACTTGTTGAACCTCGAGCTTAGCTTATGCTACACTAAAGGCCAACTCTCCTACTCGCACTAGTGAAAAACTCACAAGTGATTCATCATGTTTTGACATTACATATTACATTACATTTATAAAACGCCGGCAGATTCCGCAGCGCTGTTACAGTCAGTAGAACTATTTCACATACAAAACACACACAATAACAAACTGGTTCAAAAGGAGAAAAGGGCCCTGCTCTTATGAGCTTACAATCTAGTCGGTGGTTGAGGGGGAAGTGCTATACATATAAATTGTATACAAAGCTACACTATCTTGTTCAAATATATATTAAACAATACACAGTGACCCTGCCCTACGCACATCCGTACTCTTTACCTATATGCTTGCAATTGTTTAATTATCACTTCATTGTTCTTCCTCTTAACAGACAAGGTACTCCCTGTAAGTTAACTCTAGACACCCTGATATTGAACTATAAAAAAAGAAAAAGATGCTGGGCCAAAATCTTTAAATCAGAGCAGCCAAGGGAGCAAATACCCCTATCGCTTGCCTATCCATCATCAAAGGATAAGATAAGAACTATTCGACCCACCTAGTCTGCCCATTTTCCCCCATGTGGAGACTAAGACCATAATCAGTGTCTGGTCTCTCTTTTATGCATATCTCATGCATGTTTAAATTCTTGCATTCTATTAGCATTTACCACCTCTTCTCGGAGACTGTTCCATTTATCTACCACCCTCTTGTTAAAGCAAAACTTCTTTACATGAGATCTGAGCATCGGATCCTTTCAGATATTTTCCTCCTTTGAAACAATAGATAAGTAGATAGATGTTTCAGGTACAACATTTTTGTCTCCAAAAACCCAATAAATATTTATGGTTTGTGTGCAAGATTTAATTTACAGATTGACTTGTTGGCGTGATCATTTCTACAATTTGCGAATTTTTCCCTGTTCTCATATCTTCAACATTTGTTAGAGAATCCCTCATGAATGCATGGTAAGCTTTTGTATATGATGGGTACTATAGCATCATTACACACATATATATATTGATAGATACTGTTCACATGGCCAACTTTTCATCTATTCATCTATTTTATTTTGGAGACACTAAGATAATGTAGGGATTTCCTTGTATTAGTATTGTTTTGGTATCAAGGTCAATTTCCATATAAATGACTTAAAAACAATTGTTGCGGTCATTATTGTTGTTGGGTCATTGGGTGACTGGAAGATAAGGAGACTGAAGACCTGAATGTACGGCTAAAAACCTCCCCAGATGTCTCGTCTGATGATGCTTTATGTGCCTCGGGATACTGTTAAAAAATATAAGCGATATTTCTTCAAAATAGCTTACTTGTTGAACCTCGAGCTTAGCTTATGCTACACTAAAGGCCAACTCTCCTACTCACACTAGTGAAAAAAAAAAAACTCACAAGTGATTGTACTCTGGCGCAATCATCATATTTTGAACAACTCCAAAATGAGACATTACATTAAGTTACTTTTATTTATAAAATGCCGGCAGATTCCGCACCGCTGTTAGTCATTAGAACAATTTCACATACAAAACACAGAGTAAACTGGTAGAAAAGGAGTAGAGGGCCCTGCTCTTAGGAGCTTACAATCTGGTCGGTGGTTGAGGGAGAAGTGAGACAATAGGAGAGGACGGCTTGGATGGGGACTCAATGATTTGGTTCTGATGGTGTTGAAGCCGCTTTCTGCAGTGCAATTCCAAAATAATGCCCCAGCGGGGACAAGGGTAAGTTACAACCAAAAACAAAACCAATCCCATTTCTGGGATCAAAAATACCCTCATTATAACCCCACCCTAAAACATAACTTTTATTAGTATGTTTGTTAAAAGGTATAGCCAAAAAGATTTTAAAAACACCAGTCCTACCATGAAAGATATACGTCACTGTAACATAAGGGCATATGCCCACAGCTGTATAACACTAATAATATTAGATCATATATACTGTTGATGGCTGCAGTCCTAACACCAGAAATAATTGAGTTATGACCAGTGACACAGGCTTATTAAAAACTCAGACGAATAGCCCCCCTGACTGATGAAGCTCTGAGGAGCGAAACATGAGGTCTGGGCTAATGGCTTCCAAAATGGAGACTGTTTGGCCTTATATCTCCTTTGTTAATGACATCACGGATTCAGGGAGGGAACAATCATATCCAATGGTTACCGATGTATTAGATGTGTTGCCAGAACCAGCCAATTGCTTGAAAGGTAACTAAGCATGACATCACCCACATAGTCCAATAGAATTCCATATACATGATGGGCAGTGGTTCTCTCCAATTCCCAAAGGTGAACAGTCAAAGAGATTGACTGACAGTTATTATCACCAATCATTGATGTTCTTTTCCACTCAGAACCACTCCTATTACTATTACATCTCCCACCCATGTAATTCTTATTATTCACATTACAGCCGGTTCACCAATGCAGATTGCTGGGAAGCACAGTGGCTCAGTGGCTTACACTGTCGCCCTGCAGCACCAGGGTCCAGGGTTCAAATCTCACCAAGAGACACCAAATCCATCAAGGCACCATATCCAGAAACACTAGTGCAAATTTGCATCATTTTGGCATACATAGTTATGCGCATCACAATTAAACCATTCCCTTCCAAATATCCCTATCACAATGTAAGTCTCCATAATATAGTCATACCTCCATATAAAGTAAGTAAATCATTATCAAATAATCAATATTACAGATCAAAGAGAGTCCTATTACTTAGAATCTACAAATAGGCTGAGAAGGACTGATGTGTCAATAATTTTTAAGAGGCATTGGAGATTACTGACCATTGATCCAGATCTAAAAGATGTAATCGTAAATAAACCAATGATTACATACAGACGTGGCCCTAATCTTAAAGACATGCTTGTACATAGTCATTTTATGACTGATAAAAAAGAGAAAGGAATGTGGCTGAAATCCCAAGTGGTTGGTTCACATTCATGTGGGAACTGTAGTTTTTGCAAATATCTACCTACTGTAAAAACATTTCGGAATCCCGTGGATGGCAGGAATTATGAAGTCAGACAATTCATAAATTGTAAAAGTAAGGGAATTGTAAATGCTGCTAAATGTAGCGGTGATAAATTGTACATAGGGAAAACCATCCAGGAGTTCCATAGACGTATATCCCGACATTTGGGCACGATTAGGAGGAAAGAAGAAACATCTTTGGCCCGTCATGTTAATTTTTTCCATGGTGGAGATCTAGAGTCTCTGAGGTTTTGGGGTATCTCTCAACTTAAACTTGGTCCACGAAAAGGGAATCTGGATCGATTACTATTAAAAGAGGAAGCCAAGTGGATCTATAGACTCCAAAGCCTGAGTCCTCTAGGCTTAAATGATGTCTTCTCCTTCTCAGCCTATTTGTAGATTCTAAATAATAGGATTCTCTTTGATCTGTAATATTGATTATTTGATAATGATTTACTTACTTTATATGGAGGTATGACTATATTATGGAGACTTACATTGTGATAGGGATATTTGGAAGGGAATGGTTTAATTGTGATGCGTATAACTATGTACGGTGAATATGCCAAAATGATGCAAATTTGCACTGGTGTTTTTGGATGTGGTGCCTTGATGGATTTTGGCGTCCTTGGTGGGATTTGAGCCCTGGACCCTGGTGCTGCAGGGCAGCGGTGCAAGTCACTGAGCCACTGTGCAGCCTAGCAGTCTGCATTGGTGAACCGGTTGTAATGTGAATAATAAGAATTACAATGGGTAGGATTAGCAATAGGAGTGGTTCTGAGTGGAAAAGAACATCAATGATTGGTGATAATAACTGTCAGTCAATCTTTTTGACTGCTCACCTTTGGGAATTGGAGAGAACCACTGCCCATCATGTATATGGAATTCTATTGGACTATGTGGGTGATGTAATGCTTAGTTACCTTTCAAGCAATTGGCTGGGTCTGGCAACACATCTAATACATCGGTAACCATTGGATATGATTGTTCCCTCCCTGAATCCGTGATGTCATTAACAAAGGAGATATAGTCTCCATTTTTGGAAGCCATTAGCCCAGACCTCTGATGAAGCTCTGAGGAGCGAAACATGTCAGGGGGGCTATTCGTCTGAGTTTTTAATAAGCCTGTGTCACTGGTCATAACTCAATTATTTCTGTTGTTAGGACTGCAGCCATCAACAGTATATATGATCTAATATTATTAGTGTTATACAGCTGTGGGCTTATGCCCTTATGTTACAGTGGCGTATATCTATAATGAGGGTATTTTTGGGCAGACATTAGTGATTGCCAGAGGATGGATGAAATCATGAAGACCAGGGATGGATGTCTAGATAAGAATCATGGTTTAACAACAAAATCTACAGGGGGGGGGTGGTAAATTAATTGACCAGCTTCACTTACATACCCTCACACTAACACTCACAAAACAAGACTTTAAATGTAAGAAGAAGAAATAAATGGGTGTCTGCTGGACCCCCATGTTAACTAAGGGAGAAGCAGGTGGTTGAAAACTAACAAATACAATTCTAGCAGTAAACTAACACCCCCAAACCAAATACTCAAGGTGGTCTCCCTTAAACACACCCAAAAAAGTGATAAATCCAGCTTAGAGTAGGTGAGCTGTAAATAGTAAATCAATTAATCTATATATATATA
>VKOC01029985.1:0-15453 GCA_009364415.1 Spea multiplicata
TGACTCAGGGGTGGAGACCGCAGTCCCATCCACCCCGCCTGGGTCAACATCCTCAGCTGACCACTCAATCACATCCACAAAATCCACACAATCCCTGGACACTGGGGCATTCTGTTGAACACGTTCGAACATTTTTTTATATGCCTTCTCCAGTTCCCACTCCTGCGTAAATAGAAAGTGTAAATCACCTCTGAGTCCTACTGCATCTGGGAGGTCCCACTCCCTGAAATCCCGGATGTCCTCCATCCGACACTCCGCTGTACTGCCAAAGTCCGGATCCTCCTGCAGACTATCCCATAATAATCCAGGGCCACCGTAGTCATAGTCCTTTGGAGAACATTCTTTCGCAGTTCCCCAATATGCTTGCTCTGTATACCACTGCAGATCCCTATAGTGATCTTCCAGCTCTACCTCCTGCTGGACCAGCTTGTCCAATTCGGATACCCATTGCTCCTGGGGTTGCTGTCCCAGGAATGGCATCCGTAGTTCCCGCTGGTCTCTAATCCTTTGTTCGGAGCTTGGAAGGCACTGACCCCGGCGTATAACAGCCCTCTGCCATACTGACCGTCGAACCACTTGCCTCAGGTTCTGGTATTGTTCTGTAGGCAGGGCAGTGGTGTACCAGGAGAGGATGACTCGCAGTAGCCCCTGGAATTCTGATACCACATCCATGTCCTCGTCAAGGCGACCGAAGTCTGCCGTCCTGTCGGTCAATCCCGGTAGAAAGTAAGTGTCCCTCAGACTAAAACGAAATCCCGACGCTTGCCACCAATGTAACGGAGCTGGCTAGTCTGACCGACTGCCTCCGCTTCCTTGTGCTCCCTTAGCCTGGGACACCACACTTTCCCCGGTTCCCCAGTCACTAGCCGAGACTCAGTGTAGGGTAAAACCAAACGAAGACTGATTTATTTTAGACACACAGAGCTGGATATATCCAGCAAAACACACATTTACATAAAAGAAGATATTGGGACACAAACAACCCCCTTAATCTTCCTCCCAGAGACAACAGGGGCAGTAACGGGATTAACAATACAATAGGTGGGGGAGACTGATTTATACATTAGACTAAAACAATGGTGGTCACTCCCTGGTGGCAGACCCTGGCTGTCTGCTGGAGATAATCCCCTCAGCCAGTGATGAGAAGATACTGCTGGGGGGCCACAGAAGTCTCTACAAACCCAGGGCCCATAGTCAATAGGGAGGAGGCTGGCAGCCAGGCTTCTCCAGTGGCCCCAGTGATGGAGGCTTCCGTCACAGTGTTTTTTTTTTCAAACCAATACAAGGGCAGATACCTTTTTATGCCACAACCTGAAAACACATGATTGCTTTACAAGGTGCATATAATATGAGCATAGTAAAAAAAAAATCAGTGAATTGTATTGATTATTTACTTAATTATTTTTAAAGCCCTGAGGTCAGTGCTACGATGTTAGTATTTTGAAGTAAATAGGTGACATAAAACGTGTCCAAAATAAGGACCAAGGATGGACAACAGATCCCCAAACCTTCTTTCCTTGTCTAGAAGGACTCCAGAACAGTAGGGCCAGGTCTTCTTGTGGGGAAGGACCACTCGAAATGTTGTCTGAGGGAGGGAGCCACCCACAAGAGCTGCCACGCCACCCTAAAGAACCCCAACAAATCTTGGGGAATGCGGTTCCACCGTGGCCTTTTCAGTATTCCAAAATTCTGAAAGCCCAACCGTGTCAGTGATTTATGAAAAAATATATAAAATACAAAAAACACATGCATGGTGCATAAAAAAAGGTGCAAAGTAAAAACATAAATGCTGTGTGCCATTCCAGGTCCCAATATTTGTAAGAAGAAGGGCAGCGTTCTTTAATGGCTGAAGAAAGCATGTTTGGAGTCTAGAGAAATCTGTGAGTGCACTGTTGTGTTTAGGCTGTACCGTATACTTAATTTGACATCTTGATGGTCAAGGAAGCTTAAAGTGATTGTGCCACTTTTCCCAAATGCTACGTTTTGCAATTACATACACTAAACAAATCTATGCAACATTGTTTGCATATGAATTAACATGCAAAATCTGCATGATAATTTCCCACCTCTGCCCTGTTGTTAAGCTGCTCATTGTTGTTAATTAGTTCAGGCATCGTTTGTATGGGTTAGGTGGGGGGAACTAAGAGAATGTCAGGGAACAAGCTAGCTCTGCCACAGACTGCCACCCATCACAACTTCCATAAGGTTAATGTTTAAATGAACTCCAAAACAGTTATAGTGATTATAAAACAGAAAGCACAATATGTGGGCAGTTTTAATTAATGCACTTATGCTAAAAAGGCGGCATTTCCTTTTCAAACATACATGAAAACGGGCATTTGAATGTTTCCTAATTAAATACATATTTTTTTCTTTCACATCCTTCTTTGTATATTGTGAACAAATCACACATAAAAACTGGATTCAAAACCTCATGATCCTTCTGTGCGACAAAGGCAATTGTGTTTACATACGGAATAATGTATTATAATAATGTGCGATGTTAAGCTTGTAATTAGTCAAGCTGGCAGAGGGCTATAGATCACGTCAAAGACATGCAAGCTGGCCTTTTTGTGATTGGCCAAAAAAAAAGCTACACCTATGACCACAGAAGCTTCCGTTTGATAGCAGTTCCTAATTTATACCAAATTAATCAAGAGATTAGTAGTTTGCCACCTACATGTAATATAAATTAAAACTTTTCAAAACATACAATTAAAAAAATGTTCCAAAGTATGTAATGTATACGTTATTTTAATAAGAATTAATAATATGTGACTCCAGGTAATAATGGACATGTAGTCTATTTCTGAGACTTATAGGCATCATTTTTCATATAGGCATGCTTTTTCCACTATAGTCTGCGTGTTAACACACTTTTTGTGTTATTAAGGTGCAGTGGAGGTCTTGCTGATTCACAACATAAAACTTAATAGAGGGATGTAAATAACGTTGTAGTATCCTTGACTTTTCTTGCAACAGTTTTTGTCTCTAGTTCATAAGCTGGGATGCTTCAGCCAAGGTACTTTTTATTGCTTCAACGGTAACTCGTCATTGTTAATATAATGATATTTAACTGATTTATTGAATTAATGTCCAAGAAAATTAGTATAGCTACACAAGTGATAAAAAGTTGCACATGCATGTGCATAGAATGCTGTGTTCTTGTATGGAAACTCTTGCCCTGCATACCTCCCAACTTCTTCCCCTGGCAAACTGGGATGTCGGGGAGGGGGAGATTGGGACGTAGTGCTACTGCTCATGAACAGAATGCATTCTCTGTCCCAGACACCCGATTGCCGCAGCAATGTGGTCCCGAATCCCACTGTCCTGCCAAGCTAGGACAGAGGTAGAACTCGGCAGGATAGCCAGATAGAATGACAATATCGTGACTGTGCTGTGACAGTTGAGGGCATGTGTATGCTATCGTTGTATGAAAAACGTACTTCGCATTATGAGGCCCCAATGTGATTATGAACTAAAATGCATTGTCTAGACATTGAAGGATAGCAACAATCCTGATTAGTAAAGTAGTAAAAATTGTGCACCATTCGTAAAACGGATGAGCCAGTGCTGTGACATTTTGGTTATTCACATAGAAAGTTTTTGTCTCGTAGGTAATATGCTTCAAACAGTTATCCAGTAGACAGCTGTTGAAATTGGAGTTACTTAAGCCTTTATTCGTGAATTGGGAACACATGCATTCTAGTGTGACACAAGTTGGGATGATACTTCAATCCACTCTAGTATGAAACACTGGCTACAAATGTGATGTACCCAGCAACATGTACAACTATATTTCCTGAAGGTACGGAATGAGAGACAACTATTGGGGATCCAGGAGGTTCCTTATGGTCTGAGGGAATGGTTCAGAAAATGTTCATGAGCCGAAAAGAGGCATTACTTGCATGGAGCAGAGAATGCTGTCTGAGGGAATTTCCAAGAGTATAGCCTAAACGGGTCTGGCAGGGAGGTTTAGTCAATAAGAAGCTGACAGTCAACACCAGAAAAAGTACAGATCAGAGAAACTTTTATCACTTCTATACATTTTTGTTCCCATGCCTTATAGTACTGGAAGAATGTGCTTAGGATCCAGCACCCAAAGCTAAGATATTTGTACTGTATAATATTTTCTGTAATATGTATTTATATTTGTTCTCATTTTCTAGCACTAATTAATGATTTGAAAAAAAATATTTTTGTAGTTACTCCAAATTGTGTATAAAATGTTCTTTTCTATCTGACTGAAATAGGATATAATAAAGATTGTCTCATTTTTTGGGTGAAGAAGTGATTTTGAAATGGTTTTATGTTAGTTCTGTAACTGGGAGACATGTCTAAAAGACAGAAGACAGGACTAGGGTTTTCAATTTTAGAAAGGAGGATTTTTGTAGGTGAGTCTTTGATGGTCTGGATATCTGTAGATGGTGTCCAGGAAAACATTAACTATTGAGGGGATGTTCTGCTAAAGGCAGCAAAGCATTAAACTTGTTAGTAAGACTAAAAGAAAAAGTACGCCCCAGGTGTGGCAAAATATACTGAAGGAGAAGAAGTAAGCTGACTGCTTAAATAAATACTTCTGTTCTTTTATTACTAGACTTGTGCAAATGGATAAAAACCAAAACAAAAATGTGCCCAAAATTATGAAAATAGGGGGGTTTTTACATTCAGAAACAACATTTGTTGTCATTCACTCTCTTTTTGTTTCTATTGACTTTCTTTGTCTGCTTTTCCATGGACATGACCTCCCGTGAACGTCTGCAAAATGGCGGAGCTTCAGGACACACCCTCTCCCCCATTTCTCCAATCAGGGGGGGAAGTGTGCCGGGAAGCTCCCCCATTTTGGGGAAATTCACTGTGAATACCAATTCTAAAAACAGGCAAAGCAATGAGGGATTTGAGTAGTACAAACTGGAGAAGGGAAATGTTTTACCCTTCAAAGCTCAAGAACATAGATTAAGCAAATACCTGAGTATCTAGGGCACCAAGCTCTAGAAGTCTCATTCATCCTGTCTTGTGTTATATGTTGTATGGGTTTATATAAATTCTGGAGAGGCTACTTTGATAAATACTAAAGGGTTGTGACATTTTATAGATTTATTGTAATATTTTAGCAGTCTATTTATATTTATTATACTCCTCAATTGTCAATTTTCACATGAATGCTTTTTAAAGTATAAATTGTCAGTGTCACGTTTCAGATTTCCAGTAGGGGGAGTCAGATAGTTTTAGATATAAATCTTCCAATGCTGAACATTATCTTTTTTATGCTATTGATGTACATGTGTATAGTTTACAGGATTGTCATTTTATTAAGTTTGATAATATTAAGTATAACATTTTCTGTTGGACTTAAGGAATGGTTTTCTACTCATTGAAATTGCCTTGACAAATCAAGATGGAACAGGGAACTATCACAAAAGAAATCTCTAAAATTATGTCATGCAAACCCAGTAGAGGATATAATGATTGTTGTTGAAACAAGCACCCACTTTTAAATTTAATATTTCTTTCCTGTGCACTCAATGGACAATACGTGATATATTTATAGTGCTTCACATGACATAAGGACTCACTGGTACAACACTTAAAGCAGTGAATAGCAGAGGTATAACTGTATATTTACCTAATACTTAGCTCTTCAAAACAAATCTCACCAAGCCATGGCTTTGTGGACCTGGGTTTGTGCACAGGGACCCAGTCATGCTAGATCAGGAAATGGCTGTCCCCAAACTGGTGCCAGAAAATCGGACGCAAACAATTGTGTAATATGTCTTTGTATGATATAGAATTAACATTACCCTTCACTGGAACTCAATGGCCTAGCCCATACCATGAAAAACGGCCTCATCAGACTCCCAGACGAATGTCTAAAGAACACATTTCCACTGCTCCAGATGTGCTTTACACAACTCCAGCTGCAACTGGGCACTTTTACATAGTAATCTTTGCCTTGTCTGCAGCTGCTCAGCCATGGAATCCCAGTGGACAATTTTTTTAAAAACATTTTTTATATTTTTTTAAAATGAATTTGACTATCTTATTCATTTCCTGACCTTTCATTTTGGGATGAAAATTGTGGGCTTTTTTCATTTGAAAAAGGTCAAAGACACGTCTATTTCTGTCCCTCAGTCCTGTCTGTGCCCCTGCACCCTACCACTTTCTTATATCCCCCCCCCACCTGCTCACTTGCTTTCTTAGCCTTTTTCTTATCTACACTTGACTTCTTGGCAGATGCAGAAACCATGCTGACAGGCATTGGGAAGGAGGGGGTCAGTAGGTGAGATAGGGTCCTGCTGCATAGCAAAGTCCATGGGAGAAGGGGAGGTTGTGTAGTGCACATACACACAGTGCCTGTAATAGCAGCTGCTCTAAATTATAATATAATCATTGCTTGTCTGTAGAGCTAAATTAATGCACAGCTTTCCTTACAGACAGTGAAATATCTTTTGCTAATTAATTATATATGGTCTTTCTGAGATTTTGGAAAAAAGTTTTACTTAATGTAAGGAAGACTTACTTTAATGAGAGGGTGGTGGATATGCAGAACAGCCTCCCAGCAGAGGAACCTTGAAGTCCACAGGACCCCTGAGATTTGTATTTTTATTTAATGTGATAAAATCTTACTTAATGTATGGAAAATGTTTTTTACTGCAGGAGTGGTGGATATGTGAAACAGCCTCCCAGTAGAAGTAACTTGTGGTCCACAGAACCCATAAGATTTTTCTTTTCCTCATCTTTGCATCTATGTAATATAAGTTGGTGCTTTGGTTTAGATTTATTATTATTATCTTTTATTTATATAGCGCCAACAGTTTATGCAGCGCTTAATACAATACATAAATTCAAGGGATATGACAAGACAAGAATTGACAGACTAAGACAAACCGATACATTTGGTGGAGAGAGCCCTGCTCACAAGCTTACAATCTAGAGGGAAATGGGGTGACAAACATAAGGCATAGAGAAAGGGTGAGAGGTAGTGTGGTGGTTGTATTGATGACAAGGAGGTTCTAGCCGCTAAGATGTTGGGGCTTCTCTGAAGAAGTGGGTTTTTAGATGTTTCTTGAATGTCGGGAGGGAGGGTGATTGCTTAAGGTTCCTTGGGAGTAGATTCCAGAGATATGGGGCAGCTCGAATGAAATCTTATAGACGGGAAAAGGAAGAGATGATGAGTGAGGAGGAGAGCCTTAGCCCATGGGAGGAACGTAGGGATCGAGTACGAGAGTATTTGCTAATGAGGTCAGAAATGTATGGAGGAGCAGTATTATGTATGACCTTATATGTCAGTACCAGGATCTTAAATTTCATTCTAAAGGTATTCACAGAGGGAGGAAGCAGAAGAGGAGCGACGTGCAAGGAAGATGAGCCTAGCAGCGGCATTTAGGATAGACTGTAGAGGAGAGGAGTGCAAACCAGAAGAGTGTTGCAGTAGTCAAGACGGGAAATGATAAGTGAATGAACCAGAGTTTTTGTGGATTCTTGGTTGAGGAATGGGCGGATACGAGAGATGTTTTTTAGGTGCAAGCGGCAGGATCTGGCGAGGGACTGAATGTGAGGGTTGAATGAGAGGTTTGAGTCAAGGATGACCCCAAGGCATCGGGCCTGGTTAGTAGGAGAGATAGACGTGTTGTTAATGGTGAAAGAGAATTCAGGTAGTGGAGATGGAGGGAGGGAAGATAATGAGTTCAGTTTTAGAAAGATTAAGTTTTAGGTAGTGTTGTGACATCCATGAAGAAATAGCAGACAAGCAATTGGTAATACGGGACATGAGAGATGGAGAGAAATCAGCAGAAGACAGGTAGATTTGGGGGACACCAACCGAAAGTGGAAGGGGCGATGATGTCTTGCCAGAGAAGTTGACAGAGAAGGAACGATTTGACAGGTATGAGGAGATCCAGGAGATATGATTTTTTTCAGCATAGATATTTCATAGAAAATATGATTCTAATAATAATTAGTTACTACACAAATCTTATAAAGAAAAATATGTGGGTTGCATAGTTTTCTATTTGTTGATTCTGGTGGTTTAAATTAAAAGTTGTCTTTTCCACCAATGTAACCGTTTGAATAGCACAGTCACCAGGAACTTTCCATTTGATGATTCCACTTTGAACGAGATCTTAGTATAACCTAAAATCTTGCAAGCTCTTTAGGACAGATATCGTGAACAAAATAATATCTTTTAAAAAGCTAACAGTGTCTTCTCTAATATGCTGTGAACACTTAGGGGTTATGTATAACGATCCAGCAAAAAATCATATTATTGAAGCAATCAGCAGTATGGCAGTTTTACAGTTTTAGTACTTTGCAAAAAGATCACCTTTAATACATAATAACAATTACAGGCACCCTTATGATACTGAGCTCTGCCCACACTAATTTTCAAAATCAATCTTTGTACTTTATCCTTTGCTCATTCTCACCTGTGATTCTTTAGTTGCCTGCATTGAATCTTACAGAACTAGGTTTGGTTTTCCATTAACAATAATACATTTTCTAATTGTTAACTATACCAAGAAATTAATCAAGACCTTTACTACAGCTTCTAAAATAGAAACTATACTCCAAAGGCATGAATATCAGTTTTATTCCAAGCAGAACTATGCATCTAAGCAAATAAAAGGAATAAAATAAAATAGAAAAATAACTAAAAACATCTCAAGCAAGTTTACTATTAAACGTTCTGCGATGTAAAAAAGTCAGGCATTTGTTCTAGAGCTGGAACTATATCTTCAAGGACAAGAATGTTTAATATTTAAACTGAAAAACAATATTTATGAAAATATTAAGATTATTTAGCATAGAAACATATTAACAATTTGTACTTCCATTTTACAGATTTACGAGAACCTAGGGAAATAAGGCTGTTTTAACCGTATTCCTTGTGAGGGAGTGCTAGCAGATTCCGTTGCCCTATTACAATAAAGGAAGGGTAAAAAAATATAAAAAATTGACAATAACATTAACATACATTAAGATTTATGCAGAAGTAAAAAACCCTACTATTGTTAGCTTACATAAAAATTTACAGCAGAAAAGAACTATTCGGCCCATCTGGTCTCCCAATTTTCTTGATGCAGGGGATTCAAACCCCCATTAGTACTTGGTCAGGTCCCATAGTGAGAATATATTTATGCCTATCCCATACATGTGTAAATTTGCTCACTGTATAGCCACAGTAGCGTACCTAGTGAGGGGCGGGGGAGGGGCGGTCCGCCCCAGGTGCTGCTCGTCAGGGGGGTGCCACGGGCTAGGGTGACCACATGTCCCGGCAGCCTTGTCACTTTTTTTTTTTACACAGAGGAGAGAGAGAGGGGTGCCTAGCAACCAGTTGGTTATGAAGCAGCGCAGCAGCAGAGCAGGAAGCAGCGGCAGAGCAGGAAGGTAAGTAAAGGGGTACAGACAGAATCCCCCGTATCCCCTGCACGTGGACTCCTACCCGACCTGCTCGCCCGGGTCCTGACAGAATGTTTTTTGAGGTGGGATAGAACTGAAAAGCATGTGTATGTGTTTAGGAAAAAAAAACGAAAATTAATTATGACCACAAACTTTGACAAAGCCTGGTGGTAGAATTAGTGCATGGAAAGTGATAAAATACCATTTGAAATACCCTGGGATGTCTAGTTTTCAAAAAGATGGGACACAGGTGCAGGATGACCACATGTCAAAATTCCAAATTTAAAAATGTTCATCTTCCAAATGCAGATATTTAGCCTCTAAGCAACTCGACAAACCTATGCATGGGTGCTGCCACTGTACTGCAATGAATTGGCCGGTTTCAAAGATGCCCCATATAGGACATGGGCGCAAGATGACTAGATGTTAAAATTCCAAATTAAAACTAAAAAAAGTGTGTGGTGTGTTACAGCAATATATATGTATATATCTAGAAGCAAATGTATTCCTTTTGCTTATATGTATCCACGCTACATGTACACTTCACAAAAAATATGTATCAAAAAACTACTACTACAATAATCATGAAAGTAGTGTTCTTACGATATCTCAATGTGTGTTCCTCATACAGGTTAGTGCTAAAAAGAGGCCATCTGTAGTATTCCACACCTGATGAGATTTCCATAGTCCGATATTTGGAATATATTTGTGTTCTGCTATGGAAAATAACAGCTATATAGATAGCGCAAATACGCAAAGAATGCGCATCTGTGTGCATACTTTAATGAATACATGCATAAGATTGAAAAGAGGCTAATGGATATAAGTATACTGCTCAGTCTCTGATACTGCTCACCAGTCCACTTCTTTTCTCCAGCAGCTGAAGACAGAGTATATCCAGCTTCTGGTTTCCATGCTATCAGCTCCACTTCTGGAGAAAAGCAGCGGTCTTTCAATGGGGCAAATGTTATTGTATCATAAGTACACAATATTTTTAGAAAGGTCTGGCCATAGATATCGAAATCAGCTTAATAACCTCCCTCCTTCTGCATTTTCTGTTGCTTCTTATATTGCCTACCTACATTTAAATCCCTGGAAATATTTTGTCTTCTAAATATAAGTTGCTTATACTTATAATTAAAAGTTGCAGCTTTTCCCAGAGTTATTATATTTGTCTACAAGAATCCATGCAATGTGGTGACACCTTACTGTGAATGCGGTTTTGCTATCTGGTGTTTGAATTGGTTTATTCCTTCTAATGGCTGACTTGCCCTCCCCTGCTCTGGTATCTAGGGTTTTGGTATCATATCCACTACTGTCAGTGACCTTATGGGTTGTCACAGGTACACAGAACATAGAACATAAATGCCTCCCTGACCCAGATGTAACACACATGGGGACAAAGCTCCACAGTGTACATGGGGCTTCTGGACCAGAGAACAGTTGCATTTGAACTCCTAATGACAAATGTATTTTGTTCGTTGCTACGATTTAACCAATATTTTGTACCCGAGTTGCTCCCTTATTGCCTTATATATAGCATGACAACAGAGTCAATAGCCCTGAACAGATCTTGGATACACAATAAAGCTTTTTTAATTAAAAATAAACTTTGCTTAGTTAAAAAAGCACAAATTAGATTAAGAACTTTGTCAGCGAAATACAGTGGGAGAACATAAAATTACAAGGTTCATTTAAAACATAATGCAAGACAAATGAAATTATGTGCTTTATGCTCTGTTAGATATGGCAATCTATTGTAAACATGTATTAAAATGCAAATTAATGCATTTTGAGATAGCTGATAACTTCTTAAATTCTGAATTACTATGTGCAGAGGGCACAAGATTTCACCAGAGAGCTTTTTTTAAAAACTTTTTTTTGCAAATGAGATGACTTTATTGACCCTCCTATTCTCTCCCCTGCTTTTCATTGGTCAAACTCATAGGCATGAGTCGCAAAACACTATATAAGAGAAGGTTGTTTTTGAGTAAACCTTTTTTTTTTAAATTAAAAGTACCAAAAAAGATACATTAGTACACTTAACTGCATCTGTAAGAGATGATGATCCAAATGTTTGAGCTTCGATCGGTGGCCTTCACCAGGGCTGTTTTTGCAGAGTTTTTTGCAACTATGTTATTTGTTTTGTTCGGTTTAGGATCATCTTTGAACTGGTCAGGGGCGCTTCCAAGTGTCCTGCAAACTGCATTGGCTTTTGGCCTTGGCATAGGGACCTTAGTCCAGGCGTTTGGCCATGTAAGTGGAGCTCACATCAATCCAGCGGTGACAGTGGCCTTCCTCGTGGGTTCTCAGATCTCTTTTCTGCGGGCGGTTTTTTATGTAGGTGCTCAGCTGCTTGGTGCTGTCTCTGGAGCAGCCATACTCCAAGGGGTAACTCCTCTCCATGCCAGAGGAAATTTGTCAATAAATGGGGTAAGAACTCAGCACTTGTTTTCCTTTGTTTCCTGGATAATGCAAAATAGTTAAATAATAGCTAAATAGTTGCCTTGAATGTTATGCACCAGGTTTGTGTGCAATATATTTATCATGTGTTTAGCATTGTGTAACTCAAGTTAAAGAAGTGTTTGCCTACTCAATATATTTATACTTAATGGTTGACTTAAAATTATGTGGTCTCACTGTTTAATTTTAGTTTTGCCCATGTCTTAAAAACAGTTGTGGACAAGTGATATTGCTGATCTTCAGAAAGAACTATAATTGGAATAACATGAAATACAGTGTGTGTGCACAACACTCCTAAATTTGGCAATCATGTTATAATAAAACTCTCACTATCAGAAAAGTAGTAATGATAAGACAAAGCTAGAGATGATTTGGAATATATAATATATTGTCCCAATATCACAGTCTATTGTTTCCATCTCTATAATATATTCATAACAACATAAACAGGTTGCACGCTATTTACCCTAAATCATTTTTTTTAGCTATTTAACAACACAACAGCAGGACAAGCTTTTACCGTCGAGCTGTTTCTGACACTTCAGCTAGTTGTGTGCATACTAGCATCAACAGATGACAGAAGAACTGATAATGTTGGTTCTCCAGCCCTGTCCATTGGTCTCTCTGTGGCTTTTGGACATCTTCTTGGTGTATGTATCAAAATGTAGCTACATTTCTCAGTATTTACTGATCATATTTTTATTTTCTTCATATAAATTCTTCCTGTAATGCAGTTGGAAGGAGCATCACTTTTATATGTGTCGAGAGGTATTACCACAAATGTGCCCATATTTTGTTTTACCAATACCACAATCCCTGACCTGTTTTACCTGTTAAACCATCTTACAGTATTTGATTTCTGAGCATGGTGTTAGTGTGCATCTGTGGTTAGTTGTGTCTATAATGTAAGCTAAGTCTTGTTATTGCAAGAATATAAGCATTTTCATATACTTTGTACACAGAAGGGTTCAGATCTAAAAAAAAAGGGACTCTAATATTTCACTCAATTTCTCAGCCCACCTACTTTTGGGAAAAGCTTTATTTAAGCAGAGCTTGGTCACACTGAGTGGTATTATGCCAGAACAATCAGCACAAAGCCCCATTCTGTCTAATGGCAGCTTGATCTCCTAAGTTCCAGTGGGGAAACATCCCTGCTGGTGCAAAAAAAAAAAAAACAATGTAAAGCATATTATTATGTCCTTATAGTCATTCTATAGGCTGTAATAGTATGTCCTGGTGCCCTTAAGGGGTGGAAGCCAGTCAGTCAAGAACTGAACATGCACCAGCATTAGGAACCTGCTCGCATTCAATCCCCCTATAGTTTTATCTTGATTTAGGAATGAGCCCACTGGCACCCCACCAATGCCATTGGCACAAACACCTGTGAGGCAGACTAGGGTGTCAAAGTAATCAATTAAGGGTACTTAGTGTTTATGCAAAATACCTTGAATAGGGAGTGTCGTGGATATTCAATTAATTATTACGTTTATAATTAATAAGTGTTTTGCTGCACAACCAATGCATTTGTGTAAATATATTTAAGACATACTTGAGCTTTAAGTTGTGTTGAAAGCTTGTACTTTATGTTTTGGCATTGCAGATAAGCGCACTGAGTGCCAAAGGATTTGGTATTTAAGTTTTTTAATTTTTTAATCACTGTAAATAACTGGATTTAGTTTTTCTGAGTGGAGCTTTTGTATGTGGCCCCTTCCCTCAGATGATGATTCCAAGTGGTCCTTCCCTGTGGACCACTCCTGCAGGCAGTCTAGTTGAGGAGCAAAGGAAGTCATTGAGTATCTCTTCTGGGAGTACAGCCCCCAAAGGAAGAAGATTGGGGATTTGGTGCTCACCATGGCCCTTAAAGACATATGCACAGTATGCTGATATTCCATTAAAGGAGAGGTCACAAAAGGGCCCATGCTTTTAATATTCAACTAGTACTGAATGTACTGGAATGCCACAGGAATGTGAACACATATAACCCCTGACATAAGTTTTAATGATACTAATACAATTTGTTTGCTTAATTTTATCTCCCTCTGTCTAAATTTTATCTTCATCTGTCTAGATTAAATGTGTATTGATAAAGGCATATAACTATTTTAGATATACTACACTGGCTGTTCCATGAACCCGGCGAGATCCTTTGCGCCTGCAGTTATAACAGGTGACTTCTCTGTCCATTGGGTAAGATTAACTTTTAATCTGTTTTTCATAAACACCGATTGTGTGACAAATGCCATATTAAATAAAGGATTCCATGCCATGCAAGTGCATATATATGAAGAGGGTTTGGTTTATTATTTATCCAAACAGGTAAGGTCATTGTTAGGTAAGAGCATCGTTATGCAAGCCAAAAAACGAGCCATTAGGCAGGAACGCAGATTTATTGTATAATACATGTTTTGATTAATGCACTGGCACTCATACTTTATTTAGTTTATTGTTAGTTCATATATTGTTATGGTCATGCTTAATGAATCGTAACTCACAAACTTAAATGTTGCTGTATTATACCTTATATAATTAAGCATTGAGTTCAATGTCTGTATTTATATAGCACTGAAAATTAATGCTGTGGCATTAACACTGGATTCCTACCTTTTTTGTAATCACCTACCTGACAGACAGCAGGGAATTCTAAAATCAGTTTGGCTTATTCCAGGGTTTATTTTTAGCGGGATCACACTAGGCAGCCGTCACCGTCCCCCTTTAGAGCATTTTCTGTAGCTCAGAAGAGATGTATGGGTGCTCAGGGCCGGCCCCAAAATGCCGCCTGGGGCGAAGTTTAAAATGCGCCCCCCCATTATCTACCCTTCCTCTCCCTCCGTCCCTGCCACCCCCCTATTATCTACCATTCCTCTCCCTCCCTTCCCTCCCTTGCCCCACTCGGCTCCATTGTCGGGCTTCTCACCATGCATCGGACTAACTCATCATGCAAAATCAATATTTATATGTGGACTCTAAACCTACACAAAGCTTAGTGATGACCCAAACTCGGCTGATCTGTTGGCTTTTATTCATAGAAACACTCCATGTGGAGTGGTTTTAAGCAGAGCAAAAGGGGAAGTTGTCCAGGGGACAAACATTCCACAGGGCCCAGCAGTGACTAATGTAAACTTGAAGGAAGGAAATCAAGGAGAAGTAGGGTACTAAATGTCACATCACACTGGGGATTGAACTAGCAAATCTCCCATTAGAAAGGTACTTTACCTAACCACTGGGCCAGCAGGTGGCTTTAGGGTCGCTGGTCTCTGTCTCCTCTTTGACATTGGCTTCAGGCCTGCCTATGCCACAGCTGTGGCTCATTGGCTGCATGCATGCCTCTACCTCACCTGAGGCTTGCTTGATGATCATGGTCTTATATCTTCCTGGGCATGCTCCTAGCTCCTTGCTAGTGCATTTTTTTGTGCTGTGTTTGCGTTTGATCAACTGGATTTTGAGCCATTTGGTGTGGACTTTGACTTCTCTCCTGGATCATCACCTGGTACTGTGCTACAGAGCCCATCTGCAGTCTGTGCTTGCTACAGAGCCCATCTGCAGTTTGTGCTTGCTACAGAGCCCACCTGCAGTCTGCACTCGCTACAGAGC
>VKOC01029986.1:0-18272 GCA_009364415.1 Spea multiplicata
ATAGATAGATAGATAGATAGATAGATAGATAGATTTTACCTTTAGGAGAAGCTGTAGCTCCATACAGCAAGGTTTGCAGCCCTGATTGAAATCAATGGTGTTGTCACCAGTAGCTCCGCCATTTTGCTGGGAGGTGATGTCTGTGGAAATGCGATCGAAGAAAGACCAGAGAAGAAAGAAGAGAGAAAATAGAAGAGAGGAGAAAGGAGAACAAGAAGATGCAAGACACGGAAGCAGAGCCACGAGACACGGAAGCAGAGCCACGAGACACGGAAGCGGAAGTGGTCGGCAGAGAAGGTAGGGAGACATTCAGAGAGCAATCGTTTTGGACCCATTTGGAGACGTCCAATTTCTATATACATTCCCCATCAAAACTTTTAATGACTACATTTAAAAAAAAATATTTAAAAAAATGGGAAATCAGAAGAGGTTTAGATAACGATGGAATCTCCTTATTGCAGACCAATAATCGGAAGACACGGCGGGTGACAGGTAAATTTATTCGTGGAGTTCCTTGAGAGCCCGTTAAGCGTTGCCTCCGCTAATTGGTCTGGAAACATTTCTTACACAAAAAAAAAAAGTCTGCCAATGGATTACCCCAGAGAGAGAGATGGCATTCAAAGCCACGAAACCATTCATTCGCTTCTCCGACTCATTCGCCTGCTGTCGACCGTAAAACAAATTCGCAAGGAAAAAAAAAAGATTTTTGTTAGAAAGGCTACTTAAAAACCTCACTTTTCAGTCGTATAACCAGCTCCTAATTGGAATAAATGTTTTGAGAATCGCAGCGGGGCAGATGAACGACCCCGGCCCCGCTAATCGTTACAGGAGACGGCAGATGTACACAAAATGAAGATATATTTAATGTTTTTCAACTCAAAGTATTCCTAACCGACTGAATAATACATTGTAATGACCGCTTGGAGAGTTCCACATTTTTAAGAATTTATAAAGCTCCTTCCGGTCCTTTTTTACCGATTTATTTCATATTCTGCAGAAAAAAAATGCAGATATGTTTTAGTTTTTTTTTTTTCAGTAACAAAGCGGAACTGGAAGACATTGTAACAAACCGGAGGCTGAGTAACGAGATGAGAAGAATGGCTGTTTTGCAATTGTAAAGCTTTCTGCTACATCGTCTGTAATGTTTACGGCCGTCCTGCTACAACGGCATGAGACTGACGATGGGGAGTGTGTGTGGGGGGGCGTTATGTAAGGATCCGAAGGGTTAATGTATTTTCACAGCCAAAGAATGATCTGAGAAAACGCATCCCCGGCCGTTCAGAGATTAGTACATATTGCTGACACGCGGACTACGCCGCCGATCTCTACAAGGTGCCGAGCAATAAAAAAAAAGGCTAATGAAGTTTGCCCCGGGGGGGGGGGGGGAATCTGCGTGGGAGACGCTCTATCTGCGGATAACTCCGGCTTAAACATCATGGTGCCCTGAATGCTTTCATAACACAGACACAACAGCAACGCCGGTACTTAACACGGAGGTGAATGCAATAAAACAGAAGGTTTCTATATTTAAAAAAAATACGGTTTAAAAAATATTCAAAATGTTATTGTTCGCCTTATGTCTTAAATTAATGAGCCGAATGCCTATCAGGGCAGATTGCCCCCCCCCCCAGGATGGCACAGAAAGCCAGGAACGCAGTGGGGTTATGTGAGCCCTCGGTGAAAGCGAGTGGCCGGAGAGAAAGCGGCCAGTGAGGTAAGGAGGGTGCAAGAGGAAGGTGGCGACTGAGTGGGTGAGGATGGGAGTAGGCATGAATGTATGTATGAATGAGAATGAATGTATAAGTGTATGTGAGAATGAATGTGTAAGTGTTTTGGATGTCTATGTGTAATTGTTCATGTGCAAGCATGGGTGTATATGTGTAAGTGTTTTTGTGTTAGCATGGCTGTGTATGTGTAAGTGTTTGTGTGTGCATGAGTGTGTAAGTGTGTGCTAGTGTAAATAAGTTTATGTTTGTGTAAGTATGTGTCAGCATGCGTATGTGTGTGAGGGTGAGTGTGTGTACGTATTTGTGCCAGTGTGTATGTTGGAGGGGCAAGGGGTCGATGAGGCCACTCAGCTTTACTTGCCCCACCGGGCTAGAAGGTGCCAGCCCTTCACTGATGCCAACTCCAAGGGTCCTTCACCAAACATTCCTAAAACTCCAGTGCAGAACTGGATCTACAAAGTAATTTATACAACCAAAAGTCATATCGAGAATCTCAAAACTCTCTTCTTAAAATCGGTTTTCCTCTGATTGTTCGACGTGAGTTTGGGTACCGAAAAGAAATAGGAATTTGAAGTCACCGGAAGGCACTGAGATATTTTTTTTAAAGTAACGTCTCCCAGAGATCTCATTCTCCTTGACCAATAACCCGAAATAATTGCTGAAGACGAAAAGCCAAGGGGCAGGAGAGGAGCCGACGTCGCCCCATCTCGTGGATGCCAAAATAATGAAGTTGCGTCCCTTGGCTCTCGGAGTCTGCTGTTCGCTGTCTGTTTGGCCGTTACGTTCCTCGCTTTGCTGGATTTGGTACCGGATTTTCATGCCTCCTCGCAGATGTTCGCAACAAACAATAAAATAACTAAAAACTTCACATTTCTTTTGGAAAACGCGACGATACTTTTTAGATAAAACCGTTGTATTCCGCGTGGAACTTAATCTGTTCTTAGTAAACTGAAATCTGAATTCACTAAGCAAGATTGTGACTCACGGAGACAAAGTTACAAAATTCCTTTTCATGAATTAATATCGAGTAACGATTACCGTGCAGGAAACGGTTATCTGCATCTTTTATAAGAACTCATGTACTTTGTAGGTTGTTATCTTTAGTTTAAGATATGCCTTTTGTGGCGAATTAACAACTTTCTATAACTATTCTAGACTCTGCCTGCAGATCGGCCCCATCCGGCCCCCGTCTAGTCGCCCGTTTCTCCCGCTGTAAAGACTCAAACCTTAATCAGTCGTTGGTCTCGTCTTAGATTCAGGAGCCGTATGCTGATCCCGCGCATGTTTACATCCCCTCAGAAGAGCAATTGGAACATCAAATAAGAAAAAAAAATGTGAGTTTGTTTGTGGAACCAACTTTTGGCCCAAATGCTTATGAAAGCCGATTTGAATTGTATTTGATTTTATACAAAATATAGGCAGAATGAGTCCTACTCCTAAAATAATTAAGCTTTAAAAAAAAAAAACAATCATTAGGGACCATTGTTCTAAGCTGCTCATTGTTCTAAGATGCTCATTGTTCTAAGCTGCTCATTGTTCTAAGCTGCTCATTGTTCTAAGCTGCTCTAGGCACAAGTTTTAGGAATTCGTGTTCTTGGAAATGGGGGCAAGACGGGGCAACATGGAAATTCCCTGGCATTGCCAATCTATTCTGTCCATGCACCGGCTCTTGGAAAGGCTCATGTTTGGAGAGAGGGCTCTCGATAGAGGACAAGCCCAAAAATCTAAACCCAATTCAATAAATTAACTAGAAACTGGCGTAGGAACTAAAACCCTTTGTTTGCGGAGCTCTGGAAGTCAATCTCACTATGAGAAGAAGAAATGGTTCCCTGAGACTCTTTACGAGGAAGATAACATCAAAGGTTTCCCATAAACACGGAACGTACGAGACAAGGGCTGTTCCAGAGACATCTTGATTACCACTGGGTCAAGGTGCTGCTCGCTGCAAGGACTTCAATCAAATGACTTGTATTAATTGCACCACACATCAGGCTTTATTGCCGGATTCATAATAGCCGTTAAGATTGTAAAACCTGATTAATGAGCCAATAAAACGAGATAACTTCATCCAAGCTCATTCGGAGACCTCTTGCTGTGGGCCTTTTTGGGAAGAGAGCGTCCTATTAGAACGTCCCTTACCTAAACTCGTCAACAGGAGATGGGGAAAAATAATGGGCATGAAGTAACAGATCGAGTGAATATAAATGTGGTTTGGATGAGAACATCTCCTTGTAATTGTTATAAAAGCCGGAAACAATTACCGAGTCAGTCTGGCTAAGAGAAGCATCTCAGACGTCTTCTGAAGGACCACGAAAGATGATGCCTTGGGACGTCTCTCAATATGTCAACGATGTGAACTCAGCTGGAATAAAACACATCGGTTCATCTTTAAAAAAATGACATTACTGGATAGGCTTTTAATCTACTCATTCCTTAATTATACGTAATAAAACTCCCAAGCTCTGAGGATCAATGAAGGTAGTTATGGAGTCCGAGGAAGACTGTAATATATCGCCCGGCGTTCTATAATCATATATAATATATAATATAACATTACGGCTGTCACCCCGGTTCGTCGTTCCATATTTAAATGACGTCTCCAGATCACGGAAGGCGATTGTTTCGTTTGCCATTAAAGTGGAGAAGGATGATTGTGAGACGCAGTAGAAGAAGTTATGTACATTATGTGAATGTTAAACCTCTCAACCTTCATGTCCACGGCTATAATTATGCTTCTCGGCACGACTCACGCATGCATAACGTGTTAAACAGGAGCTGGCGGAACAGAAGTTGGTTCTTTGATGGCATTTGATTCCGTTTTGACGATAGGCACTTAACTCTGACCTTCCTATACATTCACAAACCCCGTATGAGAATTACATGGCGGAGCTTCATCATCCAATGAACTGACCTTTCAAGAACCGAATAGCGCACGTAGAGCACGTTGTTGGATAGACCATTGGAGTTGCCTCTGCCGAGAGACAATGCTCACTCAAGGGCGCTCGGCGTGTTATCTGCCAGCCGCTGAACAATGCGATGAACGTATCTGCGTAGAACAGCCATTTTCATTTGGGATACAAGGCAAGGGAAAGTCACATCAATGCCGTGCTGTGAATTCATCGCTACAAGACAATGAGCAAGTTAGTTTGAAAGTTAATTGACACGAGAACGTCATCTTCAACAAGGACACCGAGTGAACAAAGTTATTAAAGCCTATTAAATGAATGACCATCGGGGGGGAAAAACTGGTTTTCTGGCCAGAAATGGAGGGTTCTGCCGATAATCTCATTGGAGAACGCTTTGGATCTTTGAAATCATTTATTATTTCAGAATGAGAAATGAGAAAGAACTCAATGAAGAAACTGTATAAATGCAACATTTAGATTCACTAATCAAGTAATCCAAGAAAGAACGGCATTGGAGAGAGAGTTATTACTGAAACGATGTTAATTTGGGACCTTCTAGAACCCACGTTGTTTTTGTTTAACGTTTATGAAAATGCAGAAGATTTCTGTAAAAATAACAATCAGCTCATTATTTAAATAGAAATAGGGAAAGATAAGTAGGCTGACAGCTAGATAATAAAGTAACCGTTGGTGTGCAGATCATCCTTTCGGCTCATTGCACGCTGCGTATCACCTTTGCCAAAAGTTCGGAAAAGTATCGGAATCTTTATAATTTGAAAATAAATTGAATTTCAAGCGCTGGGAATTTTTCACTGACCTGAAAAAAGTAATAAGGGAAAATACTTAAATTACTGGGTTCCCAACACAATAATAAAGGATTTGTACCAAATTCCTATAGCTGTCCCCAAAAAAAGGACAGAGAGCGCTTCTTCGGGGCATTTTCCATGTAAATAGGAACAGGAATGAAAAAGATCCATTAATCCCCTGACAATGCGTATTATTCGATGTTACAATGTGGCAGCGTCCAAGATGCATTAAAAGCCTTTCCAGGACGCAGCCGTTATCTGCATATTCGTGGCACTGATTCACAATTCAATAACTCCCCGTACGTCTAAGAAGTGAAAAGCAGGCGCAGGATAATAAAATCCTGGGTTTTTCGCCCAGAAGGAAAGCACGCAGAGAATTTATAGGAATATTTGTGTGAACGGAATAGCTTTTTGGAGCCCAGAGAAAAAAAAAGGGTGAAATATAATGCAGAAAAAAGTACATTTATGGTATTATTCACAGGTGATGTCATACAAGCGTTTTAAGGGCATGAGATCCAGCAACGTTCTTCATCCGCCAACCGTGGGTTTATTAGCAGGAAGGGCGCTTTATGGTTATTCTCTAGCTGAGTTCTGATCTAATGGGTAATTAGGACGCTCATTTCATAGAGAATTCACCCAAACGATATTACAATGTAACACCGCAGCGCTAATAGACTATCATTTATAGCTGGTATAATAACCAAGTTCCATTGGTTCACATTTTTTTTTATTTTTTTCATCGTCATCATGGATTTTCTCATTTCTCATGGATATTTGGATATTCTTAAACTGGAGATAACAGATATTATGGGGTGCATTAAGAAAATAATGCTTCTCTATCTTATATCAAGACATTATATGGGCAGTATTTTAAAAAAAATCCATAGGAGGCCAGGAGGTGTTTTTTTTGCACTTTTGTTGAATTTTTGTTGTACAACCAGGTCATCTATAAATAAGTATAGTAACAGTATATTAAATATATATAATATCTATATATATATTATATATACCTATCCATACATATATATATGTTATACTTTTATTATATAAAATATAATTACAGTATAACATGTATTATCAAAACTGTAGTACAATTTTAATTTAAATGGCACAATGTGTCAAGTAATCAAGAACAGATGGCATGTGATCATCGGAAAACACTACGTTTTGATCCACTGGACTAAATATCACCAAAAAATATTGATGAAATTATACAATTTATGAATAGTTGATGGGAAAAAAAAAATGATTTATTTAAAGGCCTAAATTAAGTGCTGCAAAGCTGGAAATGTCAATTATAAGATGAGAAAAATTGACTTTTTAATAGATAAAATATATTGGTGAAAACATTGTCATTTTTCTTGGATAAAATGGGTTTCCAAGACAATATTATCAGAGATTAAGCGCGCATCGGTCTTATAGGAGCTCATTTTATCTTCCTAAAGGTATTTTAAAGGCAGATCAACGGGGATTAACTCATTACAAATGGGAAACGGAGAAGAAAAATGGACTGTCTGCAAAATCCTTATTATCCATGTAAGCCCTGGGGAAAAAAACGACAAAGAAACAAATAAAACACAATGTGGTTAAAACAAAACAAGTGGAGAAAAAAAACAAAGGAGAACGGCTTTATTCCCAAACTTCAACGGAAAAGACGCAGGTTTTGTTTCCGGACTTCAATGAAATATGAAGATGGCAGAGTCTGAAACCTGATAAGAGTTTGTTTATAATCCGCAATAAAAATATAAAAAATATTTACAATTTCACAGAGGTGTGGATTTTATTTCTCCTATAAAATACCAAAAAAACGTTGATTTCTCCTTGCGCTATTTTTTTTAAAATAATAATAATGAGCAACCAGATAATACAACTTAACCCAAATGGACGTAAAATTGAAAACTTATCACAGTTTATTATCTCATCAGCAATCACCAATCTTTACGATATGGGCTTTCAGATATTATAGACCTGCGCAAGCTCTTCTGAGTAACAAAAAACATCCTGCGTGGGGCTTTATAAAAAAAAAAAACATGGAATTTTCCAGTATTTAGAAGAAAAAAAAGAAAAAAGAGGAAAATATTTAAAAATCACCAACCAGTGCTTTTTAATGAAAGGAAAAGGTTATTCGTGGAAGCCTGGCTGTCGTTCAGGTGACTCAGGTGATAAAATGTGTTTTTTTCCCTCGTGGAAGAGACTTAGCAGAGGTCTGCAATAAATTACCGTCTCCGTATCTCCAGCAATCACTTCTGTCAGCGCGCAGAACCCTTTCTCTTCTCGCCGAATGATTTGCAGCTGATTGGATGCCAATAAATCAAGCTTGATTTCTGATTTTCTTTGGGTTTTTTTTACTAGGTGTGTTTCCGGGGGAAAACATTAATGTTAACTTAAAAAATAGATACATTGGCACAAATCCAGGAAACCGCATCAGAAACGGGTTTCAAGAAAAACCTTTATGACGCCATTTATAGTTATGCTGTCGCTGTAAGGATTTATCCAGGTGATTTTCTCAATAAAACTTTATTTTTAGATTTTTTTTGCAAAGTGCAAACTTTGCATAGTTTCATATTTTTTCCTCTTCATCCAGGCACCGGGACAATTGCTCGATCATCGATAATTGTACATACTGTACAATGGCTCCTTGGGACCCTCTTACCTCCACTGATGCCCCTCTTTCCCCCTGATGCTTCTCATTCCCCACCTGTACCCTATTTCCTCCCCTGTACCCTCTTTCCTCCCCTGTGCCCTCTTTCCTCCCCTGTGCCCTCTTTCTTCCTTGATGCCCCTCTTTTTCCAGGAGGTCAGAATGTTTGCTGGGTATGAGGGTATCTCAGGGATCCACAGTCCTAAAAGCCCTGATAATGTGTATAAAAAAGGAAATAAAACCCATTTTTCTTCTTCTAAAACCCCCACTCTGTTACATAAATACCCCAAATAGGGCACAAAGGCACAATAATTGGGGGGGCCAATGGGGGCTTAACAAATAGGAGACTTTATATTGCTTCCCGATCTATGGTGATGTTGAGTCTTGATCCACCTATCAATTTAAGCCCCTGGTATATTAAGGGTTAATGGTACAATATTGCATGCTGGAAAGTTGCGTGTCTGTTTGTGAAGTTGTGATATTCTTGCGTGACATTCTATCCAGAAAATGGTATTTAGGAAATTGGAACAAAACTAAGCCCCTGAGATTGAGAAAAAAAAAAGAACATTCTTAAAACTTTCAAATATCAATATGTCTTAAAGGATTAGTTTTTATCCTCGTTTTATTCTTTTATAAAACATGGTTTTTCTTATTTATTTAATGGGGTATCAGATTTATCTATAATTGGTTGTTTGCTTAAATTACGCAAACGGTGCCCTTTATAAAAAAAAAAAGAAAAGAAACAAATCAGAAATAATAACCCAGGAGAAATATGTAAGTCCCCGGTTATATTATGCATAGTAATAAAAACAATAAAATAACAGAACAGATAGTAAAATCCCCAAGGTTACCTTTACATCGGCCTCATAAACAAAAGAAATGTTTGGGTAGAATAAATTAGGGAGATATAGTAAATTCATATTCATGGAAATACGGCGAAGATGGGAATACCCAATGAGGATTCAGTGAGGGGCAGCTGCTCTTCATTGGTTGATGCCCCCTGCTGGCCACCAATGGAGCTGCTCTTACAGACCTTTAAATCCAACGTTGTGTCCACCTACCTCTTCTGGTAGTGTAACCAATACACTTTAATACACTTTCAGGATCAAAGAAGTTGGAGGTCTTGTTGGTTCCGGCTGGTGGACCGATTTCCTAACCAAAAAGATTATAATTAGACCAAAAAGAAGCACACGTGGCCTTGAAGGGGCAAAATCAGTGGTAGGCATCATTTGGGAAGGAGCTCCACTCGCCAAGGATAGTAAATCATCCGACGTTCCATGGTGAAGGAAGTAGAAGCAGAGAAGATGATTTAAATGCTACAATGTATCACTACGGGGGAAAAAACACAACAAAGATGCTTCTTATCAAACCGGGAAAGCCGATTTATGCCGAGCATCCAGAAAAATGGAGATCTCAAGGTCTTTTAGACTTCCGTGGCAATTTTGTATACTCTACAACTGTTCCCAGAATACCATTTTTGGTAGCTCACAGCGTAATCAAGATTTTCCACATACTAACATCAGAAAAGATAATGAAATACTAGCGCCCGTCTGGCAAAAATCAGGGTTACCGTGATAAGCTCAGATACCAATCCAATAATAATAAAAAAAGCTTAAAAAATAAAGCAAACAATAACCAATACCCAGCGCCCGTAAATCTAACTGGGTTTATTAAAGTTTATACTGGGGGCTTTTTTTTTAATATAGTTTCTTTTTTCTGTGTCACAGCGTTTATACCGTCGCTATATGCTATGATTTATGATTGCACTGATATGGCTGGGGTGGCCCATGACCTAGCAGTTAATGAGATTTAATATATAAAACTCTCCATAATCAGGTTAAGGAGCACAGAAATTCCACATTTTTTATTTTTTTCAAATATTTTATTATTTCTAGGAGTGAGAACCAACCAATGCCCCCACAAACCGAGCCACGTGATGTAAGCCCAGGACAAAAAATAGATATTATTAAAATATGTAAATACTCGGCAGATTGGCCAATGGTTTCAGACTCGATGTAATGGCGTATTATACCATCAGAAAGATTTTGCGCATGGACGTGATGGCAAAAACGTTTCGGGGTTCGGAATTCTTGTGGCTAAGCATGATTTTAATTGTCGGAATAACGTAGGGATGAGGAACGCAATGCTCGACACTCCAACATGTTTCCAGCTCTGTATTGTTACTACAAGATACGCAACTTCTGGACTTCTGGCAGAGTTTGACTTGCAAGGCTGTGATCACCCGACGACCTGTGTAATAAATCTATAACGTAAAGATACATTTTTGGTAAACATTCAACAATAGCTCTTATTCATGAAAGGGAAGGTGACTTTTCCCCGAATTGCAACAACGAACGCAAGTTTGGTTTGAAACACTGGATGACATCAGGTGGATCCAAGATGGTGAGATCTTCTATCGTATTGAGTCCCAAAAGCGCCTACAAGCTGTGTTCGGGGAATAGATGAAGTTTCCAAGTATTACCAAATATACGCAAAGACTTCCCGTGAGTTTGGCAGGAACGGTGGACGGATGGAGACCTTGCTTACGAGTCAACCTTCCAAAAAGAATTCTATGTGTGATTGAGGAAAAAGGTAGGGGCAAAAAAGAGGCAGGGGTAAATAAAATAGCGATTTTTAATTAAGGCTTCGATTAAAGGGGTGCGTTAAGCAGGGGGTGATTAAAGGGGTGATAAGCAGAATGGAAAATGCTGGCCCATAAAGTAACAAGGATCTGGTCTGCGTCCAGCGGTCGCTCTGCCCGGACGTTTCTCTGTCCCTTCTCTGCCGTGACGCGAATTCCCTGCATCTGGGTGAGAAAAAGCTTTAATCCGAGCCGACATCACCAGCAGGCGATTTCAAAAAAATCATTCACGCCTCGGTGACGCGAGCGCCGTTCACAAAACAGGATTTTATTGCCTTCAAATTTAATGACTTCCTTTTTTTTCCCCATTCTTTTACTCCAACAGATTGCCACAACGTATCATCTGATCCGCCAGAATAAAGAGAGGATAATTAGCTTTAGCGTAATGGAACTGCCGTTTATTGCCGTGGCGGAAAGACTCCGGTGTTCTCAGGTGTTTGGGGAATTCCAATCAGATGTTGAATTCTCAGTGATGGTGACTCTACACAGCGATCGGCACGACCTTCCTTTATATAGAGTGAAACGAGGCAGAAGCTTCGGGCCCCCCCGCGCTCCCAGCGGCCATTCATGCATCACCGAGCGGATCCTTGGAAGTCACCGCGAGAAAACACAAAGCTGGGGCATTCTCAACGTCCCCGACTTCATCCGACGTCCCCGACTTCACCTGAACTTGAACTCTGATCTGCTAGTTGGTGTCTCTTATTCTTTCCGCTTCGCCAGTCGGTTTACCGTAACTCACTCTCAGCTCTGGTGAGCGTAACTCACTCTCAGCTCTGGTGACCGTCACTCACTCTCAGCTCTGGTGACCGTCACTCTATGAGCCTGGAAATGGTTGCCAATTTTTGGTCAGGTGTCCACTCTCTGCCTACAAAAGCCTAAAAGATTATCGTGGTTCCTGTTTGCCCTTGTGTTATATTCACAAGGAAGAGACTAATAGTAGAGAGTAACTTCTATAGAATCTTTCAGATGGCTATTAAATGGTTAATATTTTGAGAAGCAACGAAATCTTTTTTCCCCCCAAAAAAAATCTTACTTTTGATTGCCGGATGTTGAGGCCAATCACAGCCGGTAGCCGCGTCCCTACGGGGTTAACCCAAAGAGCCATCCAGGCTACCGTAGTGGCGAACTAATTAATGTCAAACTGCAATCCGTGATAAAGCAGCTTAAGGTATCGATCGACATCCTCTACAGCAATGTCATCAATTTATGAAAACAATCCGAGTCGAAGTTATCCGAAAAACTCCCCTACTTTCTGCATAATTAACAGATGGAAAATGGCCTCCCTGACATCATAAATCTTCACTGCTGTCAACAAAGCAGATGCATTAACCTTATTGATAACATCCAACGCCTTCTGTGCTCGAAAGGAACGGGGCAAGCAGGACGCGGGGGCAAGCAGGACGCGGGGGCAAGCAGGACGCAAGCAGGACAAGGCAGGACGCGGGGCAAGCGGGGGCTGCCGGTGCTCGTAGCGACACAGTACTTCTGGCATTTCAGAAGATCTGTTGTGAATCTGCCATGAAATTATTATTAGTGATAAGCGCACTTACACTTTTCAGCCTGTAGAGGGCAGGACAACAGTGATGTAATATCAGAATAAAGCAAAAATATCGATTAAGTCATTGTTCCTCTTTGGATTGATTTTCTTAGAATTTGATACTTTTTATTGAGCCAATAAAGGAAAATATGTAAGGTAAGATAAACTTTCAGGACCTCGGAGGTCTCTTTTTTCTTTATTCTACCTGACAGACCTTTGAGGTTCTGAAAGTTTTTCCTATGTTGACCTAATAAAAAGTATCAAGTTTGACTAAAAACTCCATTGATTACAGATTACAGAGAGCCCATAACAAATTTGATGGTGAAAAATGTTATTTTCACCATCCCTGTAACTCTTTTATTCTCCAGATATTATTTCACCCAATTTTTTATTTTTTTTTTAGCCAAATATTAGCTCTGAGAATTACAGCGGTTTGATTTTATTGCTTTATATTTTTTCCCACTCTTTATTATTATATATAACAGGAAAAACTCAGCACTTTCTAAAAGTGCGGGGTATTCGGTTCTGTAGCCCCAAAGGAAATCTATCTGCTGTGTCTCGTTTAACGGCCGCCTTTATTCGCTTGAGATCAGAGAAAGATTTTTTTTTTTCTCCCCCCTTTTAATTAGCAGAAAGTTCATTTTTTACTCGGTAGCGTTTTAAACTCGGAGGAATTAATTGCCGAAGCGGTGAGCAGCAGGGTTTGAGTTTTTTAATGTATCGAGAATGTATCAAGGACTCCGATGAAAAGTCTACATGGAGATGAGAATTAGTCTCAATCCATTAGGGTGAAGAACGCAGGAAGGAATCTGATTATCTTTAGGATAAAGTGAAGGAGATCTGTAAGAGATCGACTTTGAAGGACCTTGGTTGAAATGTTTCCTTTTTTTTTAACCTCCCGACTCCGATCTGTGAATCTGTCAGGAAAGCCTGGAAAACTTGAAGAGAAGCCATGATCTCTGTCAACATCTCATCCCATTAGGTCTCTCTTACCCCCTTGGGATATCGTTGTCCATTTTTCCTTCTCCAGACATATTTGTGTTTCAGTCGACAATCTTCTTGACATAAAACCCACCATTCCGCCCCAAAGAATAACGTGTGTTACGCCCCGTCATAAAAAAAAGCATGGTCTTTTATGACTTTGTAGACACCTTCCTTGACCTGTTCAAGATAAAAATTCCAAAGAATGAGGCTGTTTCAAAAATTCTGAAGTTTGGGGAACGGATAGAACAGTTGAGTACTTTGTAGCGCTGTAAAGTTATAAGACGGAGGTGAAGAATGTAAGTGACAGCTTGAAGGCCCAGCTTTTCTATCGTATCTTCTACCAAAATATTGACTGACAACAAATATTTAGGTTTCTGAAAACTATATTTAAGGTCATTTTAATGAAGTGATTCTCAAACTAAACAATATTTTGGTATGAAGTTCTGTTGGTGGTCCAGGTTGCTTCTCCATTGTGATTCCCCATTGAATCCCACCCTGGTCTAACGAGGGTAACGAGATCCGCGTCCAGAGGTCTCACAGAGGACCAAGCAGACCCCAGGAAGACGAACTCTGACTTCTCTTACTAGGAAACTTGCTTTCTCGGGCTTGTGGCACTGCCATTACTACATATGGGTTCCCAATGTGCCAAAAACTCCATTTAACTTGCTCCTCGAGCGCTTGTTTTCAGCCGCCTGGCCCTCTACCTGCTCCTCCTACCACTGCTTTGTCCTTCTTGGAAACGAATTCCGGGCGATCAATTGAAAAAGAAGCTCAGTTTCTGGGAAATCGAGTTATTGCTGTTGGCCGAAGACTCGCTGATCTAAGCTGTTGGACTCCACCTTGGTTGTACATCACAGTCAGACGTTATGATGTAAGCGCACAAGAGCAGGTCCCGCTTGTGCTTCTGTCCCGATGTGTAACGTAATGTAAAGTAACGTAACAATGTAACAACTTTACTTAATGGGGGTTAAAAGGCAATAAAATATCAAGTAAAGTTAGGATACATAGTAACAATTCCTTTTAGAAATACGTCTGTCTAATCGTCGAAGGACCAGTTTAACTGTAAGAAGGGGATGTTTTTACTTTTTCCAGGCATTTAGACAAGAAATTGGGGCATTTTAGGTCAGCCGCAGCTTCTTTATGTAAACTGAAGGACTTAACACAGGTTGGAATGCGTCTTCCATTATAGTCTGAGCTAAAGAGCTTGCAATCTGGTTTACAGGCAATGAATGTAATGGTGGACCTGAGTTGATTTAGGAAATATACTGAAAATACATTTAATTCCACTGATTTGTGACCCCTTCATCTTTATAATTATTAAATTAAATGAGACATTTAAGGAATTAGTCAGTAATGGGCCAATGAAAAGCAATTTTCTGGGTATTTAACACGGTGCCTAGAATCCCGTAACGCACCTGTAATTGCAGAAATGAAGCGGAGTCCGGGCCCCGACCCGAGAGCGATAAATATTTATGGCGATTTAAGTAACAAAGTGGCTATTTTAGTTAAAAACTCTTTTGAAGTGAATTGCAATAAATGAAATGAATTCAAAGTCTGTATTTTTGGATGAAAATCTACGCTGTGCCCGGGGTCAGAGTAAATGCACCGCTTCGGAGCGAGAGCGTTAAGGAGATGGCATCAGCCCAATAACATTTACCAAAATAAAATAAGTTTGTCGACCCCCCCCGAGGAACTCATAGAAGGAAATATACTGCGAACGTTTTATACATTAGCCGGTGTAGCTGGAAGGGCTCGGATTCTGCTGCTTTCTAATTAAACAAATTAGAAAATCCCGGGGCGGAATAAATGATTAATCTCAAGGTTTCTTAAGCAGGATCCCCAAGGAGTTAACCGGAGTCCCAGAATTCATTCACCCAATAATTCCATGTTTTATCGCAAAGCGTTGGGAATGATTTCTGTCCGGTTATCCCCGGTTTATTTTTCATTTGTCATAAACAAGTCCTATGGAAAATATAAAATAACTTTTTTTTTTAATTGGTGTAAAATTATAAATTAACCAAAAAAAAATGTATTTCGGTCAACCAATCCAATGGATATAAGGATACAATAATTACAAAACTGCACATTATTCCTCTGTACAGATCAATCCTTGTCTTCAATCTTATTCATCAATCTAATCTTGGTATTGATTGGCTGGTGGATTAATTACGGCCACCCATTGGTTAATTGTGCTCCAATACGATAACGAACATGTTCAATGCTTGAAACATACAAACACCTTCCTACTTAGCCACCATCGCTGTCAGTCATGTGATATTTTAGGTGATTTTCCCGGCTCAAACACCGCACTGGCCTGATGCTTTATGGCGATGCTAATGAAGTCCGTCCCTCCATAGACTTTCATTAGTCAGAGAGTCTGGCTGGGTGATTAAGACTGCAGACCCATATTACTGGATCAAACTTCAAAAAAGTGTTTTTTGGGGGGGAGAAATAGCCATCTAATGACCCACATTAGGGTGTAATACTAAGCAGGAACACAACCGATCGATCGTGTTGTGCGATAACACAATCTATAATGCCATTTGTCATTTCTTTTTCTAATCGGTTCAGCTAAGAAATTGCAACATTTCTATCCAACGATAATTCCAAAAGCCGACTGCGACGGCAAAAAGTTTCTGTTTATTGTCAGGAAAAAAACAAATGTAACAATTTTCATAAATTAAATTTCCGTTACACCTGGGAGGCTCTGTTAATACGCGGCAGACGACGGATTTAAAGCATTGGCTGCGGATGCCAAACCGTGATATAAGCTTTGGAATCAATCAATAAATATATCCTATTATTTCTAATGAGTTCTGGCTCCGATGCGTGAGAAGCTGCAGCCTACGGCCGAAAGGGTTAAAAAATGGCGGCTATTACTTTGCAAACGCGACTGATCAGCATCTCTGGGGAAGGACGGCATAAATTACAGACAAACGACATAGTAAAACGCTAATATATCTTTACAATGCGCGAGTCATTTTCCATACATTCATAATTAGATGCACATAATTCCCTTAACCCCTTAATGACAAAGCCCGTACATGTTGGGGCTCAAAATGCATTCTTTTCCATGGGTTTAGGGACTGCCCATTTTCCTTAAGGGGTTAATAAAAAAAACGGGGGCCGGACGGTGAGCAAAGTTTATCCCTTATTATTGTATACTTTGTACAAATCCCTTTGTAGAGCTGCGGTGTATTGGGGGGGGCTGGGGGGGCATCACGTTTGGCCAACATCTGGGGAAACCTATTATTATTATTATGTATTATTATTATTTATTTTATTATTATTATAGGATCCAATAATTAAGGGTTCGTAACAGACTCGATTTTTCTGAATTTTAACTAATTTAAAAGCACCATGACATGCCAGGAGATGATATGTCAAAAGAAGTCAACTGTATTAAAGCAGGGATTCCAGCTGTGATAAAGCAGTGAGAAAAGCACCATCCGGGAGGCTCAGACTATGGAGTCGGTTCCAAACTGTGCGACCCTGAGAATCGCGGCCATCCCCCCCCCCCGCCCCGAACGCCCTGAGATTTGAGGGACATGCTAATATGTTAATCAATTTTGGTAAATGTTTTTTTAAAAAAAAATTAGAATACATAAAAAAAAAAGAGTAAGAATGTGACAAACCTAAAATTAGATAATTTAAAGAAAAATTCTCAAGGCCTTGAGAACCAATTGCTTCTATTGTTTACCGTTAATTTTTTTACTTCCCTAACAAGCAGAGAGGGGAAGCAGATGTTTAACGGAGATATCCTAAAATCGTTCTTAGGTCGTCGAGTTTTCTTTATTTTCATTCCCCCCCGAATCGAAGAATGAGCAGACTCTGTAATCATATTCTAACTGGCAGACATCCAGCACTAAAATCACAACCAGATCCTTCATTTACATTCAATTACCTTTCCCTAATTACTCCGTCCCCCCGGAGAATTCCCCATCAGCTGATTGGCGTCGGTACTCCACGCGTTTCACTCGCCGGTTACTCGGGGACAGTAAATGTCCCGCCACGGTCTTATGGTTTCTATCGCAAGATGGTCCAATGACCAATCAGTTTAATGCACTAACATCTCATTAATGAATAACAAAAACTGATTAGACTTCTACAAATGGACCAAAAACGATCCATTTTTTATTTTGATTTTGGTCCATTTGTTTCCGGATAACGAACTTAGTTTCCTGCCCTTTTGGTTCGGATGAAATTCGGAGGGTTTTTACATTCGGAAAGAAAATTTGTCATCACGCACCCTCATTCACTCACTCACGTTCTCTCACCCTCTCATTCATTCTCTCTCACGCACTCTCTGAATATCTCCCTACCGCTTCGGCAAAATGGCGGAGATTCACGGCCTGTAGGATCCTCCTTTTTATACCATGGTCTCATTTTCTGTTCGACAACAAAGTCGCTGCATAAAGTAATTTATATCCATTATTCTGAGAAATGTTCCCTAAAATTTGCATTAAATGTTTAAATTGGTTGACATCCCGGGTATGGATTGTTAAAGTACCTGACTAACACAAAAAGCAGAGAGAAAAATAATAATAATAATTCTGAAGGTCGTTCAGAAAACCAACTCATTTCTTACCCATTTACACCGTCCCTTTAAATTAACTTAAATTTATAAAACAGTAAACAGCACTTAACGTCCTCGTATTATTTTCTGCCCATGAAGGCGTCAGGAAGAAGCGTAAAAACCGTTATACTCTGTTATTCATCGGAGGAATCGGATTCTCATTCATTCATTTTATGGAATTCATCAATTTGTATGAATGTCTGAAAACAAGGAGTGGCGCCCAACGAAACGAGGGGAAAAAAAAGGAAAAAAGGTCTGAATTCCCATTGTTTGCTTTGTTTATTGCAGCTGGTTTAGCCTTTTTTTTGTTTAATGTGTAATGTGTAGTGTAACTGTGATTAGCGTGTGTATGTGTGCGGGTGTGTATGTGCGTATGTGTGCGTGTGTATGTGCGCGGGTGTGCGTGTGTGTGCGTGTGTGTGTATGTCTGTGTGTGTGTATGTGTGTATGTGTG
>VKOC01029992.1:0-15588 GCA_009364415.1 Spea multiplicata
CCCCCCCCCCCCTCTCTCTGCTGCACCATTTCTGTTGTACTTTGGACAGCTGCCTCTCATAGCCAAATTCTTATGGTATTTTCAAAAAAAAAGAGGTTAAAAAGTTTGGGTACAAAATTAAATGCTGCACAAAGCACGATGAAAAGAGACATAGTTCAAAGGTTCTGACCACTTCTAGAAACTTGCAAAGATCTTTAGAGTAATGTTATCTTTTGGATGAGTAAAGAGAAACAGAGATCGGGAGCCAGGGGAATCGACCAAAAGTCAGCAATTTGGCTTCGGCTTGGAATTGACTGTGGTTTGACACCGTGCCTGCGCGTCCTGCTGTGTAAAATACCCCATCTGTCTACTAATAGTCATTACCTAGAAATGACAAGTCATATTTTTTAAATAAAGCTGCATCTCATTAGGTTCCAGAATCAATAATTATTTAGCCTTGGCAGTTAAATGCTGGGGTAAGGTCTATAAAAACTGGAGGAGAAGCACTTAAAGGGATATGATTAATACTTATTCTCCGATCTAGTAGATCACTTACTCCAGAATTATGAAATCTCCCCTAGTTACAAAGTATCCAGAAGCCGACATAAATGTCATGGTCAAGAAAATAAGAATAAAAACAAAAAAACTTTACTTTGACATATTCCTGTTTCTCATCCACATGTCAAAAAAGTGCAACTGTTTCTTTGAGAGCCATCAGCTTAGATGGAGGACCAACTTCTGTACCACCCTTAAAATACTAATCAATACTACCTGTTCCTTGGTGCTAATAAATTGTCCCTCTTAACGTATATTAGAGAGCATGGCGGCATCATCTTACATCTCCAAATACACACCTATCCAGATCACTGGATCATCTTCACCTGTCTTCTGGTCTAGTCTAGAATGGGAGTGTTGGGGCTTCTGTCTGTAGTATAAACTTCAACAGTTAGATGTCGAGATAGACCAGGATTTGGTGATCTGCGGCCCTGCGGCTTGGTCTTGGGCCATGTGCATCTCTCTTGACCAAGTTCCTAAGAAACAAGAAGAAGTCAGATGGAGAAGGTCCATCGAGACATCTGGTCAATGTGCAAAGTATTGACTTACCCTAAAAGCCTTTTTAATGATCCTATGAAAGTTCAACTCAGACTCAAAAGTCAAAGTCCCAAATACTTGCCTTGTTTGCCTATGATCTTTGTTCAAACACGTCTCTTCATCTTTACTTTCATAGGTCTAAACCCAAGGTCTTCCCCTGATGGCTTCCTTTTATCCAACATGGTAGATTAATTTATTGTTTTAGAGTAAATTTAAATATAATATTAATACAAAAAAGTGGTGCCCTTAATTAAAGAACTGCAACTTCATAGCTCTTTTGGAACGACAAATCGAGCCGTAGCCCAAAAACATGTAGTCCGTTGACACGGAGAAGGTTGGAAGCCATCCAGAGGAAGGTGGTTGTACGCTGGTCCTTGGCTGTGTTTTGGAAGCATTCTTTCTCGCTAGGGCGCCGTTGCCATGGAAGGCTTGATCTACAAGTACGTTCCGAGTTAATTACAGCCAGTTGCTAATAACTATGGCAAGAATGTTTGTAAATGTATTTCATGGCTGGAGCTGGCTGGTGTCGAAGGGTGGCAAAGAGAAAAACGAGGAACCAGCGAGGCGTCATCGCCAAAGCATGTTTCCTGCCTAACATTGAGTTATTGTTATGGAAAGTAAAGCGTGTCCCTCACACTCGGGCGATGGAGAAATAAAGGGCTTCACGAAATCGGGTTCACTGACCTCTGGAATCTTTAGTCTTCTTACTGAACAAAGTTTATAATGAGGTTTAATGTCCTCGTGTGAACTCGGAGGATAGGAGTCACAATCCCCAGGGGACTGCTTATTATCACTGGTCCTTTCAATAATAACCCATTGTTGGAACCTAGTTATTAGCAGTAAATCTGCCGTAGCCTGGAACAGCTTTTCAAGTCTATGGCGTAACTGTGCGGCAGGGGGGGCCCTGTCTCTTAAAAATGATAAATATCTTAGATCTCAACAAGGGTATCAACAAGGGAGCAAAGGGAAGGAGAAATCTGTTCCATCAAACCCCTGGAGGCTGCCTGAAGATGTGATGTTTAAAATGCAAAGTTCTCTCGTTGTTAATTGCGGAACCCAAACAGGCTCAGTAGCTTTGAACATTACGATGAGTGTTTGGCACAGGGGCACAGACGTGGCTAAGCCTCGATGTCCATGACGAGGCTTTTAGAACCACTTCCCGTTTGCCGCCTCTCACGGTGAGATTAAGAGGGAACGTAGGTGTGAAAGGGTTAATGGAAAAACCAGCCCGCAGACTCACTCTCCTCTCTCCCTAGAGCAACTACACCTTTACCCCAAACCTGTTCACCCCACGACCCCCAAACTTTACTCGCTGCCATCAACAAGTTCAAGTTAAGGTTTTGATAACTTAAGAAGTACCCCCCTGAACAACTCAAACGCTATAAAAAACCTAATTCAGTAAAAAAAATTCTAGGGGTTGCTAGAATAAGGTCTTCCTGAATGGAAGGGCTTGACATGAGAACTCGAAGCTCTGAATAACGGGAAGCAGAGAGCTAATTGTACACGACAGGTAATGCAACAAGCCGATAGCAGCGTGAGAGATGTCCTGGAGAGGCGATTAAGATGATGTCATAAGAGAAGACAATAGAATTGGCCAAGTTGCAACAAATGTGACGTATGTTACCGAGCCCTTTTGTCCAAACCGCAGTAGTCCACACACTAGGCTTGGGCATTCAGTACGAATTGCAAATGCTTTCTCGGGGGCGTCAAGCAAATAAAGTCAGCAAAACTTTAACTTTGATGTTTGCCACAAAGATGTAATCAGTCACATGAAAAACTTTGCTTTTTTCAGCTCGTATGGCAACAACCTATTAATGCCTACGTTTGTGTCCTGCAACAATTAAGTGTTCCAAACAACAAATCCATCAGCTAGAAAACATTTTATTTGATTAAGCAATCATTTCTTGCTGAGGAATCTTGGGACAGTCTTAGAAAATAAAATTAAATAGTAATTTAATTAATAAATATTTAATGAATAAATAATAATAATAATAATAGCTGGCAGAATCTTGGGTTGGTCCAAAAATATTGGAAATAATATCCTTTTTAGGTAACTGGTTTCCTTTTATGAAATTAGCTAATGAAAGGTCTACTCATAAAATGATAAAATTTTCTTTTCTGACTATTAGATTTATCTTGAAGGTCCCTTATTCGCAAGTAACCTCAATAACTCCATGACCTCGTCCGTCACCACTTGATTAAGGCGGACGTAGACAACCTTATGCGTTCCGCTTGTTTTGCATTACAGTTTCCCTACGGCTCATCCTGCCTTTGCTTTGCACAACAGCTGGAGTGCTGAACGGCAGCCACCGTTAGTATAAGAGGACCGATTGTGGATTTCCTAAAAGTACGCCGTAGAAGTCAATGGAAATAATGCGTCTCGGAGTATAGTCAGATCTGTTTGGGAGTCCAGAGAAGCGAGTTCCACGTTGACTGCCAACGCGTGAATTCCATTATGTTTTAGATTTCCAGGAAAAGGGAATGGTGATAGATTTTTCTCGGAGTTGTTGATCTGAAATGTGGTCAGCCTTGTTGACTAATGGACAACCCTCCCTGCTCCAGTTGGAACACAGATAGAAAGCATGACATTTTCCAAAATATTCAGCGCTGGTGATTACTCGCAACTTCTAGGGATGGCTTGCAACCAAACTCAGCAAAAAAACAGAGAATACCCCCGAAGGGCCAAAAAAGAATGGAACCCTTAACCCTTTAAAGGGTTTATTTAGACTTCCCGTAATGTTTGGAATCAGTGTGATTGTTTTGGTGATATTTAGTGTGGCAAAAAAGGATCAAAACGAGTAACTATGTAATCAGTTTCCTGTTCTGAGGTTTTTTCGTGTCGTTCCAGCACTGCCTGAACCAATCAAAGACAATCAGCAACTTAACAGTTGGGGAGCAAGTTAAGTATGCTCATGGGGAGAAATAATTAAGTAAATATGGCTGCTCCTATGGTAAAAAAACAATAAAAAATAATAATTTAGTATACAAGATGCATTCTTCATGTTGGAGAAAGGTCAGCATGGACCACATTGGTTAGTGTTTGAATGATCCTTAAATAAGCGTTGACCAGGTCCTCCTAGAGCAAGGGTGTCCAATCTGCGGCCCTCCAGCTCCTGCGGGACTACATCTCCCATACTCCTCTGCCAGCCATTGAGCTGAAAGAGCATTCTGGGAGATGTAGTCCTGCAGCAGCTGGAGGGCCGCAGGTTGGACACCCTTGTCCTAGAGGCTGGTTAAGGCTCACGAGTCCCAGCCTTATTTAATCTCTACTAGGAAGAAAGTTTCTATGTTCAGGTTGAGTAGGTATTTTCTTGCTCAGGTTCGAAATGTCGTGACCTTAGCTAACCCGAATTGACTTCTGGCCACTACGATGGTTTTTCATGCTGGTTCGGTTATAAGATACATGTCTGGAAATTACAAACCAGTATAAGTCTTGAAATCCCACCAAGTCACACAAATAGGGAGAAACTTCATGTTTTAGAATCTGAACCGGAGAATGGAATGCAAACGGCTGCGCATGTTTATGGGAAGGAAAGTGAAAAGGATGGAAAAGGCTTAAAAAATAACGCTGAACATCCAGAACCACTTCATACTCTTCCAAATACATGTCGCTCCGGGGGCCGGTCTGAAAAGGAATTAAAACATCTGAAAAATGTGCCTTCTAAATCCAGCGCTGTTTGCAGTTCGTCTGCCGAAGTCTCCAGGTGGAAACGTTGGCAATCGCGCCCCACCTGGACATTTATTAAGCTGTGGGTCCCAGTTTACCCAACCTTCCCAAAAAAATCCCTAAATTAGAAGAGAACAGGGATGGGATTGTCCGCGATTGACAGGTGGGTTAGTAAGACGGGCGAGATGTACACAGAAAGTGGTTTACTCAAGATGTAGCAGATTGACTGTAAGTGGCTGAAGGCTGGGATCAAACCCAACGTTATTTATTCAAGATCAACACGTTGACCACAATACCGAACCTTCCACTCGTTCTGCGCATAGCTTCGGCATGGAGCATTTCTGTCCTGGCCAGGCGCCCGTTTCTCCAAGACATGGAAACACAGTGAGAGTATTTATATTCCAGCCGGTCTGCTTCTTCTTAAACAGGTCCGCTGACAGCTAACGTATCGCGCCGTGGACACGCGGTGAGCCGTAAATAAAGTTTAACGTACGGGAGCACTAAATACCCTCGTAACCTCGATTCTTTTGGCCGTGCCCTGGCTACACCTAATCCGGGGTTTGAAGAATAGGACTCTTGTGTCCTGAAGACATAAAGCACAGTAGCTTTTTACTCAATAAGTGCTTCATTGTAACAAAAATGTAATTGTCTGATGATTGGAGCGTTTAAGCATTGACCCATTTCCTTCAAAAGCAAGGATGGTTTGAAAAAGGCTTTACCGATGGTCATTGATGTTCTGGGGGGGGTCAATATAACTCCATTTGTACCAGTTTTACCGTGACTGTTTTATGTGACTTTATGCCCTATCGCTGGGTATTTGTGTAACTGGGTGGGGCATTTAGAATCAGAAGAATGGGTTTAATTTACCCTGTTTAATTGATAAAGCCGTTTCCTGCGGTTTCTATACACATTATCGGGGCTTTTAGGGCTGTAGAACCCTGCGATCCCCTCATACCCAGCAAACATTCTGACCTCCTAGAAAAGAGGGGGCATCAGGGGAGAAGAGAGGGGCATCGGGGGAGGAAAGAGGGGCAGCTAAGGAGGAGAGAGGGGGCATCAGGGGAAGAAAGAGGGGTTTGGAAGCCTGAAAGTCTGAAAGGTATGGAAATGAAGGTGAGCTGCCGGTAGTAATTGTATGGAAGGCACAATGAGACAATAGTGTTTTTTTCCCCAAAAAAGGTGTCAACTCAATCAAGACTTGATTTGCATGATTTCACCACAACTTTAATTTATTCTACTTCTTGGTAGTAAGCCTACAAGTCCAGGAAAGTTCACAAGATGAGGTGAGGCGAGCTCAGGACTGGTGAACGAATAATTTGGGGGCATTTGCTGCAAAAAGGCATCACAATGCACACAACGTTAATACTTTCAAGACAAAGACCAAAAAAGACCAAAAAAGAACACAGACGTCTGGCAGTTCCACAAGGTGGATTAAAATAAAAAAATAAATAATGGTGACTGATCCAGAATAAGATTCCTGAAATACAGAGCGTGTAACTTGTAACAAATAAGTAAATGTAGCGACCGGATCATTTCTCTCCGGTGACAATTAAAACGAAAACAGATAATAACATTTTTATTTCCTATTGTGGCCATTTTTCTTTTTCTGGATTAAATCCCGGTAAATCGGGGGCAGGGATTGCGCTGACTGCTGATTCATGCCGCTGGCTTGATACCGGATGCTCTTATAATAAACTTTTTTTTGTAAAATTTCCTAAACCCACTCTCTGCGTCGCTGTAGATTAAGAGCCGTGGACGATGTTCCAAACATTCATTTTGAGCTGTTGCTATAAAATTGTCGTTTTAGAAAATTTCATGACTAGCTGTGTGTAAAATGGAAAGAATTTAGCTGAGCCTTTTTATGCTTCCAAACGGACAAAAAAAAAATCTTCAGTTTCTTGTTCCGTCTGCCTCGACGCAGCCAAATATGTTACTGTTTATTTTTTTCCATTAAACCGACATGAAAGCTTTACCTCCATTCTTTCTCCAGAATAAAGTGGATTTCTTCATACTGTACCATTCTACATGCTAATTACCATCCAGTAATAATGATAGTCTGTGTTACATTTTAGTGACATTATATCGTTTCCATATGCTGTGCTTTATACATACAGTGTTACGTAACGTGCTTATGTTTAACTATATATATATATATATACATATATATACATACACTCTATATATACTCTATATATACACACTAAGAAGTCCGTCGCTTCACTATGTATATATATAAATAATAACACTATATATATATACACCTATATATACTCCTAATATACACACTAAGAATCCGTCGGCTTCACTATAATATATATATATATATAACACTCTATATATATATATACACTCTATATATACTCTATTATAGACTAAGAGTCTGTCGCTTCACTATATATAATTAATATATATATATATATATATACACACTCGTAATATATTAATATATACATATTATAATATATATAATCTATATATACATACTATATATACACTAGAAGCCTGTCGCTCACTAGTATATAATATATTATATATATATACACTCTAGGTATATACTCTATACTTATACCACTAAGAAGTCTGTCGCTTCACTATATATATATATATATATATATATACACTCTATATATACACGCTATATACACTCTATATATACTCTATGTACACTAAGAAGTCCGTCGCCTCACTATGTATCCTCAGACCCAACGTTGTATGTCGATGTATCACAGGATCCTTTCAAACAGCTGTAAAGTGAGTTCTGTTAGTTTCACGGTGCTGTCCCACCTACTCGGCTGAATGTAACACTTTTAAACAAAATGCATCATTAAAGCCATTGTTCCTGGTACTGTTATGAATACCCAAATCTTTTTCCAGGAAGATCTAATGATGTCATCTTTTGTCTCACAAATAATATTTTCAGGGAATGCTTAATTGTCGTGTGACGCAAATGCCAGCACTGATAGGTTGTTACCATAGAAAGTGGTGAAATGTTACCATTAAGTGACACATTTGTTTGCTAGAAAATATTAGGTTACAGGTAAAATATTTAAATAATTGTATGTTTCAGTTGGAAAAAGGAATAGATCGCTTCCAGGTTTCAATAATGGGACTCTTGGAAGAGGACGTTAAAGCACCTTAACATGGTGGCCTCATAATATTTTTCTCAAAAAGGTATAATTCGAGCGTTAGAGGTGGAAAGAGTGACAGAGAAGAAACCTTTGGAGATAGAAGATGTGTTCCAGACATGATTGTGTCTCCTTCTTACCAGACATGGCAGCTTCTAACATGAGAGCTTCTGCAAGTCCACAAGTCTTGGAAGTATGTCTTCTGGCAGATTTGTTACTCTTTTTGTTGCAAATCTAATATATATTTATGTGTCCTGAGCTCAAGTCGCTTCTTCTGGCTTCTTCTGGTTTGATACAGGAGAAATAATGATACAAAATTAGATCAAAATAGATGTCCCTGTTGACATGGTGGCCGTGTTGGAAGAGGACAATTTACTCCCATAGTACAGCTTTCTAGCCGAAGCCCACCAGGAATATGCCATATGGGCTAATTTTAGTGGATCTCGGCCTGTTGAAGAAACCTGAGAATGTTAGTTCATTGCATCGTTGATTAAGTAGGACCAACATTCTATCATGAGGCTCGTGGCAAAGAGCAGCCAACTCCTTGAAATACTGGTCTGTAGCTTCATGACTAATACTCCATGGGATTAATCTTTAAATTCACTTTTCAATGTCATTTTTTTTTTATAACTAACCAGGAACTAATAAGAAAAAAAAAAATCTGAGGATTCGTTGTGCTCCTTGGCAGATGCCCAACAATGTTCTATGTGTCTATACTGTGTGATGAACTATTGTACAGCGCACACCTAAATCAGCACGAAAGCCAGGTTTATAAGCATTGGAAGTCCTCGCACGCTCGATGGACAAGTTACAGATCTTTGGGGAGCCGAATGTTGGCATGCGCTTTATTTTTATATAAAGGGAATAGGCTAACAAGCGTGTGTGTTGAAAAGCATGACTTGTGCCCTAGATTAGTAGCAAACGTACTGTTTTCATACATGGCATGAACTGATTTAGTGTTTAATTTATATTACAAATACAGAGAAATGAAAAATTGCTTCTCTGTGTAATATGCCCCCCCCCCCCGTAAGTCAGCTCATCCACTGGGCAAAAGAGCTGCATCTATGAGACATCTCTTGGTTTTTATTAAAGGGACATCAGAAAACTACAGACGTAGATTGTCAACAGCATTGTACAAATAACAAAAATAGTCAGAGTAAGGGCTGTAAAGTTCTGGAACGCACGGGTTATGGAGTCAGGGACTGTTGAAGACCCTTAAGAATGAACTGGATTTTTGGGGGAACAAACGGTATTTGTGTTTCAATGTTTTCATTCAATAGTATTTGATCCAGAGTACATTTTTGACTGTCTTTGGTGTCATGAAGGTTGGGTGGTTATAATATAACTCAGCACTGGACTTGCCAGACCACACAGATCGTAGGGGAGGCAAGGGGTTAAGATACCCCCCAAGAGGCATTACTCACATTTTAAATGGGAGGGAGGCACAGCCTTAACCCCCCCATCCATCCATCATTAGGTTGGGGGTTATAGAGATACACTTTGGTTCACAGAGAAAGAAGAAACCAGAAAAAACAGATGAAGACAGAAGACAGAAGAAAGAAGGCAGAAGAACAAGAAGATGCAAGAAGGGGAGCTGATGGAAAGGAGACAGGGACACAAAAGCAGTAGGTGGAGACATTGAGGGAGAACGTGAATTAGAGTGTGAGAGAGCGTAACTAAGTGTGAGAGTGGAAAAAAATGAATAGCAAATGAAAATTCAGAGCTTTCATTTTTCTCGGTATCTTTGTAGGAATTGCCGAAACGCGTGTAACAGTAATATAACGATCGTTATAATGTTACAAGGAGAGTGAGAATTGTGCTCGCTGCTCCGTTTTATTTATCTAGGGGAGCGTCTATTACTTTTGGCATCTGAGATCGCTATTCTCATGGGTGCAGAGAAGGAGAGATCATCATCGGAGTCGCTACTGTTGACCCATCCACTTGACCATCGCCTCACCTTTCGGTTGTAACAATTTCTACTTGGAACTCTTGGTTTTCACGTTAGCTCTTAATCAAACAATAGATTGTTTCTCTTTAAGAAGAAAGCCCTGGTAAATAATTAAGTCTGATCCTTCCATGAGTAAGCAAGCAACCCTCTTTTTTGCGCTCAATAGGTTTCAATAACTGTAATGGTTTTCTGGAGCCTGAAACTGTGAAGGGTGAATGACTAAGTCAAGCTATTGTTTGACAAGATCAGTTGGAGCCGTGTGGATTCTTGATTAAAGGCCAGGTACAATTTGTTCCTAGAAGGTCAAGCCTTTTGATCCTCGTCTATTTTATCCAATATTCTAACTTGAAGAACGCGTCCAAGTTAATAAAACTCAGTTTTCAAGATAGAGGCCGTGCTGTGTATCTTAAATTAAAACAAGGGGGAGAGGGAAACTAGCCTTATGTTGATAGAGTGATCTTTATTTCAGTACATTTTTATTTTATTTTTAGTTCAAATTCTCATGTACTTTTTTTTCTTTACTTGATTGATGATAAGTATGTTTTTTTTTCACTAACTAAAAATCCCATAGGGTTGAAACACGAATTGTGGATAATTTATGGTTTTGTTACATATTAAAAAAAAACACTTTCATAAACATTCTGAAGAAGAGATTTGACTCCTAAAAACATACAACTAGGATGTCATTGTGGGAACCATTGGAGGTTATAACATATAAGCAGATCAAGTGGCTACTTAGGGCCCCTACTTGGTCACAGGGCCCACTGTCACTAATGAATGTATGTTTCCAGGTTTCTAGAAGCGGGGGCTTTGTTTGGTCACATTCGTACCCCACCCAGGTCCTGTCTTCTCCATGACCCCTGCCATCTACTCTTCTCCAGCATAAAGCTAACTGGGCCCAGCCTCACTCCTGTATGTGGCTATCCACGCCCCTATATGTGGCTAGCCCCGCCCCTATGCACAGATAGCACAACCCACTGAACGAAGTCACTCCCCAGAGGAGTTGAAGCTCCAAGTAGCCTACCTTTAGTATGTAAGATATGCTTACACTCATAGTTTTGATATATGGAGGGGCCCCACAGAAATGTTTTTTGAAGGCCCTCCAAAAACCTAGAGCTGGACATAGCTATATGGTGCATCTCCTCATTTTAACTCTTATTACACCAATAAAATGTTAATGAATATCTTACCTTATAGTACAAGAGAGATTTAGTGATCATTTCTACTGAACAGTCCTCCTATGGCCCATCTCTTACAACCAACCAACCATTTCTTGGAGAACCATCTCCCCCCAGATATGCTTTCCGCTCAAACCAGTTTGCATCATGAAAATAGTAGCATTAAAAAAAATGCTAGTACATACTCAAAAGTATCAAGATTAACCTCATGTATTTATTATGGATTTACCATGGAATGTTCTGTTTGGGGCGCACTCCCTTTAGAATGTTCAGAGGCTGATTCTGGTCCATGTTTTTTATTTAAAATGGGTCTGTAATCCATCAGATATGCTTCAAATGGAAACAATTATCGATTCACAGCAAATGTATGGCTCAAAAGTCTTATGAGTATAGGGAAGGTACGAGTCAAGTTCTGAGCTCCGTAAAGACGACCACTGATACTTAGGCATAACGAATGAACCTAAACCCTATTTAAGCTTCACGACTCTTCATCTAAAAATGAAGGCAATTACCTAGTGTTTATACAATACTTTAACGGAATGTTCCTTGACCTTTCCAAATGCTAATTCTCTAAGAATCCAATTAAGGTTTTAGTGAAATAAAACAACGTAGGGAGGAAATTCTTCGACGAAGCAAATCCCTCATTGCAGTTGCAGGTTCCAGAGGTTGTTTAAATCTCATCGGTAATGCGTGATCACCGCGTATAATCTATCAATACGTTAAACAGTATCTATTGATATTGGCCCGGGTGGTGGTGAGATCTATGGCACAGTCAGGGGTTAGATTTCTGCGCGGTTAATTGCAAAGGTTAGGTGAGGATAAGAAGCAGAGATTGCGCAAACATCACAGCGTTTATGGATTTAACATATACAATAGCTGCTGGAAGTCGAGATGATTCACTAGCGTACAGTTATGGAAACAGGACATTAAACTTCCATTAAACTACAAGACGTTATTTTTCGATCTGCATGCCTGGAAATGTCCTGAAAGGGCAGGAGAACGCGCCGCGTGCTCGCTGACTGCCTCTTGGCTCAAACATCTTCTGGATGAGATAACGCTGGGGCAGATTTTCCATCAAACTGCTGGGTGGTAAGTTATTTAATGTGGGTATGTGCCCCCTCTGAGGGTGGATGTGATGTTACTTTAGAATACCATAAAGAGAATTCTTGATTATTCATATTTACAATAAACATACATTTAGAGAGGAGCTATCACTTGCATAGCTACTAGTACAACTAAGTTAATTTAGTGACTTTTTTGTTTGTCGGACATAATTATTTCGTACACACTGTAGTTATTTTAAAGTTTTACTGTAGTTGATTTCAACTCAAGACAAACTCAACCTCAAGCCAACTCGGCAGAAGATTTCCAATGCCCAACTCAACCAGGGCGAGACTGGCGATGGTGGGGTGAACCTGGCACGTTAAGGCCACTGGGAGCCTGATGACACAAGTGCAGCCGACGTCTGGAGAAGACTACTGATTGCATGCTGGAAAGGCAATTCAGGTGAGTGTGTGTCGGCCAGTGGACGGATTGGCAAGTCTGAACTCAACACCAACTCAACTTTTGTGAATAAATGAGTTCCACGCCATCGAATGCTGTCAAAGTGATTTTAAGTTAAGCTGGTTGAGTTGACCTTTTTAGAGGTGGGCAACTTCCGCTCCATGATGACCGAAGTGAGGAAATCCTTGTTCCTACGGCTGAGTTCCAGCTGATGCATTCGTCACAAGTGTGCGAAATGACATTAGTGGGTAATGGGAACAGACTGAGGATTACCATTGGCCACGGCATTTTAAGCACCTGACGGATAAATTTCATTTGCCCTGTCTACAGAGATGGCCAGTCTGAGTCTGGTAGGTGGAAACTGGCAGATAATGTGGGACGCACATGTTTTCAGTATTTCACCCAGTTCTATCTAGCTAGTTTGGTATTAATTGTGATTTTACACAAAACTCTTTAATTATCGGTAGTCCTCGCGAAATCCCGAGGAATGTTTAGTCTTGCGTTTTTGTGTTGGGTTTTTATTTTTGTGTTGGGTTTTTATTTTTCGTTATCATCAGAAAATCTCACTCCCCTGTTCTCGATAAAACTTTAAGAAATACAGGGCTAAAATGCCTCATTGTATAACAGATTTATGATACTGCCGAGCATGCCCCCCCCAATAAGCAGAAACTAGAGAAAACCACAAAATTAACATTCCCTCATGTTCAGTAAAACTAAATGATCTAGAAAAAGCCATTTATCAAAGCTGCTTCGTGAAAACATCTTTGATCGGACCTGCTTATGTAGCCAATATTTATAAATAATGAAAATCTTAAATGGGGCCCTAAGAAGACAGGAAGATAATTACCGGCCGGGACTTGCCACATAATGCCTCTTGATCTGTTTAAAATATGAGCTAATTGTGGTGTTTTACCCTCATCTCACCGGTACATTAAATATTTTCTCATTCTTGTCTCCCATGAACACATAGGAATTAGAAAAAGGAACATTTTTCGCACCGTGGCAGCCATTTTGTAAGTTTTAAAGGGAGAGCATGACATCATACGTGTACACAACTTAGGAAATTCCTCTACATGTTCCACAACAACTAATGGAAGCGCGTGGAATGGCCACCTTAGGGCCCAATTGGTTTCTTTTGTAGAACGGAAGAGGGAGATGAGATATTCAAAATGGCACTCCTTCGTTGGAGGCATGGGGGAGGGGGATCTAGAATCTACCTAGCATTGCCGTGTAATGAAGGTTATTCCAGGATATGATGTCCTATCCCGGCACACAATTTCACCATGTCACAAGTTGGCCATGTAGGTGCTGTGGTTGAGGTTTGTGCTGCAACAGAGGATCTCCCTATCTGCCCCATGAAGTGGGTCGTTTGGAGCTGCTCTATGGGACGGTCCCATATGATTTGAGTTATCTGCAACTCTCCCGATCACTCGGCGTTGAGTTGGTTCCAATGGACGCAGTTGCATGAATGGAACGAACCCGTAGATTCTGAGAATCCATCCCTCTTGTAATAGAATGTTTGTAGAATGTTTCAATCATGGACCATTAGGCACCGCATGACTTAGTGCTCTGTCTTTTCCACTACAAGATGACCCACACCCAGAGCGCATCTAATAGCAAATAAATGCAAAAGTATTCTACAAAACTGTGAATAAGTGCTTTGGACTCGCACACTGGCACATAATGACGTACATTTCTCATTTTTACACCAAAAGGAGCGCTCTCCAGCAGTTAACACCCTTTCTAGAGGGGGTCCAACCCTCTGTGACTCAAGCGCTCGGGGCTTCGTGTAGAAGAGAATACCGAGGAATAAGCTAAGTGGATCTCGACGTCTGAAGCATTTTGGGGAATTGTCACTCAACACCTCCAAAGGTTATAAACAATATTATTTTGTTTGGTTCTGTGAAATAAATGAAGTCATGCTTGCTAAGAAATCTCCCCCAATCTCCCAGATGCTCATATCCAGGGGGGGGGGGGGGGGGGGGGGGCGCGCAGAATTTAATATTCATAGCAGAATTTGAATCCAGAAAATAAAATAATAATATTTAGCACACGTGTTACTGATGCGTCTGGCGCTAAACGCTTTAAGCCAGTCCTGGCCTTTGGCTTCGATGTACATTGTAAATTATATGATTCATGAACAACAACAAAACAAAGTAATCAAAGTTATTCCACAGAGGCCGTTACGGAAAAAACTTAAATGCTTGGGGTTTTTTTTTTTACGTTCTTACCCTTCCTTTAACATATGTACAGTATTTTTTTTTTTTTACGCTGGCAGTGACGTTCTAGGTCATTTTCATTTTTAATTCTAGAACGTTCCAAGCTCAGGTAAGCCCGAGGGCAGCTGGGACATTCAATTATCCGGGGATAACTTGAAGCGTCTTGGATGTTCTTCCAGTTAAGTTATCCCGGCTGCATCATTGGAGTCGAAGTTCTTCGACAGATTGAGCCAGGGCTGGAATGTTTTTCGGATATTCGGGGGTCGTATAGTTGGTGCCAAAAACTTTCTGCTATTTTTTTTTGGAAATAAACTCTTCTGGTCTCCAAAAAATGAAGTCTATGTGAACGTGAGAGCTGACCTGAGGACCATGATTGCCTAACTATTGTCTAAAGCCACATGGGCTTGCATGATTTTCAGTTTAGGGAATGTTTTTAATGAGTCTTTCCTTTTCATGCTCGATTCTTGTGGATCAGGATCCATATCTTTAATAAAGGGGAACTTCCTTCAACTGGTTTGTCTTTTCGCTGTGCTATCTCACCCCAATCAGCTAGACAAACAGCCTGCCTCCATACCATACTGACTATGAGACACAATAGAATGGCTCCATCTGAATTACCCAGATGGACTCTCTGACTAATCAAAATCTATGGATCTATGGAACGGACTTCATTAGCATTGCCATAAAGCATCAGCTAAGTGTGGTGTTTAAGCCGGGAAAGTCACCCAAAATATCACATGACTGACAGCAACGGCGCCTCCAGGTCTGCAGATGAAGTTTATTGAAAAAAGAGATAAAACCAGGTTTTTACCGACTGACATTACTGTATACAGCGCTGGGGGGGTTATTTTACTGTGTACAGCGCTGGGGGGTTATA